>NIVC01004131.1:5000-58666 GCA_002269645.1 Macrostomum lignano | reverse complement strand
AAAATGCAAAAACATGTGACAACCGGCGTAATAGCTAAGCATTTCAGTTTTAAATTTAAATATTGTGATTGTTGCAAAGTAACTGTAACGGACTTCCGAAATTTGAGTAACTTACCGTTACTCCGTTACTAAAATAAAAAAGTAACTTGCGTAAGGAACGCTTTACGAAAAAGTAACTTGCGTTACCATTTGCAAGTTACTCGGTAACGGAAATGCCCAACACTGGTTATTATTGAATGGGTTCACATTCACACTTAAAGACACAAAGGTTGGAGGGTGGCAGTGTCCCTAATATAGAATAGAATCCATTCGTCATTGGAGACGGTGGCTGTCTCCTTATTGGCAATATTGCCAAATTAGAGCCACGGTATATTGTGTGCTTAACGTTATAGACAAGGCGGACGTGCCTATAAGCTCCAACATTCTAGACAGCCGCCGTGTCAATGGGTACTTAAAAAACTGAATAAGGCAAATAATGTACTAAAACGGGAATTATTAACATACCTTTATTGAAGACATTTTGTACTAACTAAAATTGCACTGATAGTAATAAGAGTGTAAGAAGGAAAAACTACGAAACCGTATTTGCGAAAAATTCAGCTGACGCAAAGGCAAACCAAACCAAAACCAAAACAGCGTAGAACGTTCTTGGAAAACCATCCTATTAAAGCATGTGCCCAATAAAACAAAAAACTCAGAGGTATCCATTTCAATGACAAAAAATAATATACTGCTTAGCTTTTATCCTGTTAGTAAGAACTGTTTAAATATATACATTTTTTATTTTCCACCCTTGTTCATTTTTTTTAATTTTTCGTTTCTTATGCACTTAGTAATTGAGTGGGCGGAGGAGGTTGTTGTCTTGGAAATCGGTTGGGTTTTGAAATTTGCTGACACCAACTTGAGTGGGGCGGGTACACGTTTGAATTGCCGCCGACTGAGCTCGCACGAATAAAGCCGGAAATCGCGCAGACGAATCACAACGAATTATTTTCCTCCTGTTTTACTCCGACTGCCGGGTTCTCAGTCCGGGGGGAGGGTAGTCGCAATCGTAGTCGAGCGGTCGTAAGCGGCACGGTCGTTCAGATTTAGGAATACCGGAGGTTCGGACTCCGTATATTTAATGCGTCGAACTGTTTGACTGATTACTGTCAGTAGGGTAGTTGCTGCCACCACCGTAATTGCGTATTACGGAACGTTGAGATCTCAGAGCTCGTTCGGAGATGAGATTAATGGGTTGTTTAACGCCCCACGGGCAAATTACTCAAGATAAACTACGAAGGCTTCAGTCAATTAACGAAACTTAAGGAGAACTACGTCGATCGTCTTTATTTCCTAAACGCACGAGATAATTAAAAGGTGGAATATTAAGTTAAACTAGTTAATGAGCAAGCTGGCGAGGATTTCTATTAATGACGATTATGAAACGCGCTAGTGCCGGGAGTGCAGACGATAAATTAAAACTGAACTAGGCAATCACCGGAAACAAAATCGCAAGAGCAGAAGGATGGAAAAGAAAATGAAAAGGGAAAGGAAAAAACAAAATCAGAAGGAAAGGGGGAGGGAATGCATGATCGTCACATAAAACACTTATTTCAATAGTAACGTACATTGAGTGGGGCAGGGGATGGGACAACCGGGCAGGCGATGGGGCAACCGGTGGGGCAACAGGTGGGGCAAACAGTGGACGAAAACGACCAACGGGATCAGCACAGAAAAACAAAGGGCCAGGCGAAAAGGACAACAAGACCAACGGAGGGGCCAGAGCGAAAAAAACAGGACCAACAGGAGGGGCAACGAGTGGGGACAACAGCTGGGCAACGGGTGGCAGTGACGTAAATCAGTCCATCGAATTAAAATAATTTCGCAATTGCCGTTCACTAAGTGGTAGTCCCGGCTACCACATAATGTTAAGCTGAGCTTAAATTTTCTACAAATTCTGCAAGTACCCGTATACCAACCACCTAGTCCTAGTTAAACCTTTCAAATTTGGTGCCCCTTTGGATAAAGCATGCTTCCATGTCGCGCTTTCAGAAGCGTCTAGCTATTATTTATTGCGCTCTTTTTTTGTAGGCTATCCTTCAGTTTCGTTCGTTTAATTATTTTCGAAGAAATATATACGCTCAAAGAACGAGCCCTTCCTGATGGACTCCTGAGCGCGGCAGTCCTTGTTGCAGGCCCAGGTCCAGCCATCAACGTAACAATCACCTTGACGACGTTGAAGCGCATGTTGGGTGTCTAAGGGCAGTTGTTGTTGTGGCACTGGTGCTCGTTGGGCAGCAGCTGGTACTTCGCCAGCCAGCGCATCACAGATTGCGTGTCAGCAGTCAGGATAGCGAGGTCACACATCTTCATGAACAGAAGATTCATGACCTGACCTCAGCTGGTGGGACAATTGTTGTCAGAGCAGATGGGTGACCCGCCATGCTGAAAAAGGGGTAAAAAATAATATAAGACTCTGAAAATAATTAAACAAAAACAAAACTGAAGGATAGCCTTTTTGTATCACATTTAATCGGAAGAAAATACATTCTTTTGTATTTAAACGGGCAATAAAGAAGTTGCAGTAATTAAGAATTCTGTATTTATTATAAAATTTTGCTAGAACTAGCTATGAGTAAGAAAACAAATATAGCTATTGATTCTAGCCTAGACTTAAAGCCTCTACGTCTACATCTGATTTAGCATTGTGGTTATCTGACAAAAGTCTTGTGGTGGTTTTTTAGAACCAAAATATAGTCATTACTAAATAGGCCTAGGTCTACTTTTTAAAAATTTTCACAAATAGGCATTGAATTTTTTCTACATAGGCGATAGGCCTAGCTTTGTCAGTATGTCAGCTCAGCAATAACTAGGCCATCGCCTAATAAGGCTTAGGCCCTACAACTAAAAAATCATTTTTGACTTTGAATACATTTTTATTGGTAGCTAGGCTTAATTATGATAGGTAAAGGCCTAGGCCTATTTACTAAATTGTATAGCTATATGGCCATGGCAAAGGCAAGAGTAAACCTAGATAAATTTCTGCATGGCATACTTTGATTAAGCAGGTTGCTTCTGCTGGCATGCTTTGAAGATAAAGGGACTGGAAATGGAGACAGACATAAAGAGAGCTAAAGGAGACAGAGAGAGAGAGAGAGAGAGAGAGAGAGAGAGAGATCAGAATGGCAAGTTGCATCTGCAAGGCACACTTTATTAAGCAGGTAGCTTTGGCTGGCACTGAAATATTTTTATGTATTGTTGGTTATGTTTTCAACTTTTGTGCTTATGGTTAGCACAAATAATATAAAGGTAAAGTAATGACAAGTATTCCAAAGATCACAACAGTCTCAATGATGTTAGTAGGCCTAATCTATTTCAATATTTACTCAGTGATAGTCAACTATCAAAGCACAGTGCAAATTTAAGTAGAAAGCTAAAATCCCAAGACCAAAAAGAGCGATCAAACCAATACTAAGTAAATAATGCAAATACAAATTTTGTGTTTGGTTATAGCAAATCTATAAACTGCAATCTATTTAAAGTAAAAAAATATAAATTTGTAGTCAGGCCCTAGTTATAATCTTGATGAAAATATAGCTGATCTGAAAAGAGCAAAGCAAGGCTCTTGTATTATAAAAGTTGGGCTTTGCTTAAATTATCAAATATCAAGGCACATCATGGGTAGAAATTGTGCCATAAAGGCATTTTTTGTTAAACAAATTTTGGTAATATTGAATTGGCAAGTGCTTATATATTTCTTTTGTATCAAACTTTTTGTTTTAGGTTAGTTCTCTAAATTGGGACCAAAGTCTAGTTCAGCAAATTTACTTACCTTTGTGTCTATATTTGTTTATATATACCTAAGTATAACTTAAAAAATGGACTTCTTCTATAATGCCATTTACCTAGTTTGTATCCCAAAATAAAGTTCTTGAAACAAATAATTGTATATTACCAACTTTCTTTAGTCAAAATGTCAGTTCTTCCAATAGCTTCAACATTGCAACTTCTATCTTATTCAATAGTTTGGACTTGGCTATGTTACGCATAAGCAGCTTAGTCTATTGCACTAGACTACATTGTATTTTGCTCACTTGATTTGTCAAAAGACTGACAAAACCATTATTTGTATCAGCCAAAGTAGCTAAATAGATATCTAGAACCTTTTTGTATGTTGAAAATGATAGGAGAGCAACAAGCAATAATGAGTCTTTTAATAAGTTGCTACATTGAATCACACATTGAATTCGTTATTAAGTTCTATATGGAATAGGCCTAAGAACTCAAGTTTACTTTAGTGTAGAAAATATGGCATTAAATAGGTTTAAGAAATCAATTTAGGCTTACTGCAAGATATTACACATTGAACCTTGTATTGAATAGGCTTAAAAACTTAGTTGAGATTTGTATGAAGATCTCACATTGAATCCCACATTGAATCAGCCTAAAAACTCAAGTTAAGTTTAGTGCATAAGCTTTTGTTTGAATATTATACAAGCTTATATGCACTCTTATGTTTTTTATTAGGTCATTTTCTAGGCTTATCTCAATTCTTAAGATGGCAGGTTGCCAAAAAAGCTGCTTTATTGCTCTCATTTACTAAATAGACAACTAGGGGTCTTAGATAGTTTAAAGGAGTTGCTGATTGCCAATTCACCTGGAAGTAACAATTAGCATAATTAAGGATATTATCTTTAGGCCATCTTGCATGATGCTTTCAAGCTTATCTATTTCTTGGAGCCTATAGATTATATTGTCTTTTATGTTATATTAGTTGATCTCCTCTATAGTTTCATTGAAACTAATGTTGTAGGTGATAGTCTACTTGCCCCTCTCAATTGACTAGCTTTGAGATTCATTCTTTGAGTGGTCAGCTTGACATTTAGGACTTTAAGTTGCTCCATAAAGTTAACTTTAGATCATACAAACATGCACTTTGTAATCTTGACATGTATAGATAAGCCTATTGTCACTAAGGCCATTTGAAATGGTGGTAAAGACTGGCTTGGTCAAGTCAAAATAGGACTAGTGGCACTAGTGGTAACAACTTTTATATTGATACCTTTATATATTTCATCATAGTAAAATAGCCATTTGTCATCCTTGGTCTCCTATTGTATTTTAGCCTATTGATAAGAAAGAAATACCTATTGGTAATGCCTCTTGATCTTCAAGATAGCTTTTTAGTTTGCCTTTTTATGACATTGAGTGGGTATCATAATTAGTGTTAATTTTAAGTATTGAATCTCTAGAATCTTGTCTTGCATTTAATTTGAAAAAAAACTTAGAAAACTTGGTAAATTAGAGCCCAACCCATATTATTACCATTATTTAGAATATCCCATATGGTGGTATCCAATTAAAAATGATATCCAATAAATAGTAATATCAATTATTAATTAATTAGATACTATTAATATCCAATTAATAGTATCCAATTAAATTCAAAACATAATTTCATTATTACCTTGCTTTGGTTATTTGTTTCTAATCTATTAAAAGTATCTCATTAGATAATTATTTGATGTTCTACCTTTCTTGCAAATCCAAAAGACTAGAACTGAATATACTACTTAGTTGGTTGCTAGATAAAAAATATTATTGAAGATATAAGCCATTGAATTTCTTAGCACAATTTCTTTATCCATGCTAAGCAATTAATAGTTAATGAATGCAAATAGTAAGGATTTCACTTCTTGACACCAATTTTTATTGCAAGTCTTGAGCTTTCAATGGTGAATAAGAAAAAATATATGACAAGTTTTTAATTTATTTAGCTAAGTTAGTTATTGTTATTATTTATATACTTGCTAACAATGGAAAGGATGCAAAAATGCTAAGATACTAAGTATTTAAAAAGAGTATGAAAACAAAAATTAAATTTTCGGAAAAACCAGCTAGATTTAAACCTAAGATGCCAATAAAAAGATAGTTAAATTAATAGAAACTAAAGTACAATTTCTCAAAATTAAGTCAAATTGAAACAATAACTAAATAACTAGCAAATTACTCAATTACAAAATAATTTCTATATATACGAGCTAACTTCACATCAAAACTTAAAAATAAATATTTTAACAATTTTGTTACAAATGGCTAAAGAAGAAAAAATGTTTCTAAAAATTAGTAGGCCTAATCATATTTTAAGAGATGAGACTAAGCCCCTTTGTGCTTTAGTATAATCATCTGAAATCTAGTTTTATCATATATAGGTAGCTTATATAATAATAGCATCATATAACAAAATGTGATTAAGCAAGTCTAGTAGCTCATAACAGCCAGCTAGAATAGCTAAGTCAAGGAACATCTGAATAGTAGGAATGAATCCTGGTATTTCATTACCAAGTATATGAATATTATAATTTTGTTCCTAAAATTAAAATTTTAAGAAAATTTAAATTTTTGGGCCTAACTATTAGCCTAAACATATTTATAATATGTTTTTCCATGGCCTAATACTCTTGAAAAAGGCCTACTTTAAATTTTGAAGATTCTATTATATAGTAAGTTGCTATTTGGAGTCTTTGGACTAATATAAAGACAATATGCTTGCAAAAGAGCAAAAGGTAAAAGACCAATTGGAAGATTATTAAGCACTGAAACCTAGTCTTAATAGGCTTACTTGATAGGCTAGTTTACATATAAAAATATTATAGTATTATACCATATTAGCAAGGGTTGTACTGGTAATATAACTAATCAATTTCTAATATTCACTCAATATTTTGCTAAAATAAGAATTAAAAGAAATAAATATATGAAGCTATTCATAATTGGAGACATGCTTATGGCCTTATAATAATCCAAAGTTAGTATGATCCAAATAAATTTAAAATTCATCTTTTGGCAATTTTTGTATAATTCTTTTTATAAATTTTTAAGTTAATTAGACTATGTAATACATGGTAATCTAACAAAGGATAGTCCAAGAGCTAAGAGGAAAATAGATGCAATACTAGGGATATTCCTTTATGTGTTGAATCTGTAATGTTCATTGCATAAGTGACTCTTTGTATATTCCTAGTTGTCTTGAATGGTGTTGGTATATACAGTGTTGATATTTGGATTGATTATTTGTCTCAATTAAGGATACCAATTCTGGCTTTAAAAACCCTATCAAGTAAAGAATTTTTGTCACTTTTCCTGGGATCTCTAAGGACATTGGAAGAAAAATTAAAACAAAAATGCATTTAAAGCTATAGTTGTAACAATTTGTTGAGACATAGCATTTTTGGTATTTTCATTTGCTTAATATTGTTTTTACTATTTTGCAACAAATAAAGCATATAAATTAGCATCTTTGTGCTGATATTCTATGTAATAAAAAGGCTGTCAACTGGTTGTAGATGTGGTATGCTAGTATGGTACAAGAAAAAATATACAATTTAAATTTCAAAACAACTAGAAAGCAAAACCTTAAATATTTTAGAAAACTATTGGTTGTAATACAAATTGCACTGTATACAATGTAAATTGTAAATCAAAATCAAAATAAGACCTAAAGCATAAACCTTAAGTTATAAGTAACAATGTATAATATATTTCTTGCTTACTTATTTGAATGAGTTCTTATATGGGTTCTAACTTCTAACCTCTAATGAGATATTTTGGGCTAGAATTAAGGTCAATCTTAAGTTTCTAGTTTCAAGGCTACTATGATATAATACTATATAATAAGCCACACTACTAGATTCTAAAATTGGTCTTAAAATTGTTGTCAGATTAAAAAAAAAACCAATTTAAAATGCTAAGCTTTTTACTAGAAGGTCTCACTAGATATTAAATTATCAAATCATATGTAGCAATCAAATACAAGTTGCAACAATAAATATTTTGGGCCTCTAAAGTGTGATTGCAATAGTGCTAGTCAAAAGAATCTTGTTGCTTATTAACTTGGATTTTTTTAAAAACAGTCTTATTGCAAAGGCCTTTTCTGCCTCAACATTGCATCTCACTTGGACTTTGATTTAAAGCTGCAGGTTGCATTAAGATAGATGCTTTCCTTGATCCAGACAGTAGTACTAGCTTTTGTGCAATGCGTACAAAAATTTATGCATGCCAGGTCCAGGATGTTACCTCAATATTCCATACTATATTATCACCTTGCTAATTCATTCAATACCACCTTGTTCAAATCCTGTATCTAGACAAACTTGATCTGCAGTTGTAGTTTGATTCATAGGCACAGTTTGATCCATAGGCACAGCTTGATCTATACGCACAGCTTGATCCACAGGCACAGCTTGATCTACAGGCACAGCTTGATCTATAGGCACAGCCTGATCCACTGGCACAGCCTGATCTATAGGCACAGCTTGATATATAGGCACAGCCTGATCCACAGGCACAGCTTGATCTACAGGCACAGCTTGATCTATAGACACAGCTTGATCTATACGCACAGCTTGATCCACAGGCACAGCTTGATCTACAGGCACAGCTTGATCTATAGGCACAGTCTGATCCACTGGCACAGCCTGATCTATAGGCACAGCTTGATATATAGGCACAGCCTGATCTATAGGCACAGCTTGATCTATACGCACAGCTTGATCCACAGGCACAGCTTGATCTACAGGCACAGCTTGATCTATAGGCACAGCTTGATCTATACGCACAGCTCGATCCACAGGCACAGCTTGATCTACAGGCACAGCTTGATCTATAGGCACAGCCTGATCCACTGGCACAGCCTGATCTATAGGCACAGCTTGATATATAGGCACAGCCTGATCTATAGGCACAGCTTGATCTATACGCACAGCTTGATCCACAGGCACAGCTTGATCTACAGGCACAGCTTGATCTATAGGCACAGCTTGATCTATACGCACAGCTTGATCCACAGGCACAGCTTGATCTACAGGCACAGCTTGATCTATAGGCACAGTCTGATCCACTGGCACAGCTTGATATATAGGCACAGCCTGATCTATAGGCACAGCTTGATCTATACGCACAGCTTGATCCACAGGCACAGCTTGATCTACAGGCACAGCTTGATCTATAGGCACAGCTTGATCTATACGCACAGCTCGATCCACAGGCACAGCTTGATCTACAGGCACAGCTTGATCTATAGGCACAGCCTGATCCACTGGCACAGCCTGATCTATAGGCACAGCTTGATATATAGGCACAGCCTGATCTATAGGCACAGCTTGATCTATACGCACAGCTTGATCCACAGGCACAGCTTGATCTACAGGCACAGCTTGATCTATAGGCACAGCTTGATCTATACGCACAGCTTGATCCACAGGCACAGCTTGATCTACAGGCACAGCTTGATCTATAGGCACAGTCTGATCCACTGGCACAGCTTGATATATAGGCACAGCCTGATCTATAGGCACAGCTTGATCTATACGCACAGCTTGATCCACAGGCACAGCTTGATCTACAGGCACAGCTTGATCTATAGGCACAGCTTGATCTATACGCACAGCTCGATCCACAGGCACAGCTTGATCTACAGGCACAGCTTGATCTATAGGCACAGCCTGATCCACTCGCACAGCCTGATCTATAGGCACAGCTTGATATATAGTCACAGCCTGATCTATAGGCACAGCTTGATCTATAGGCACAGCTTTTTCCACTGGCACAGCTTTTTCCACTGGCACAGCTTGATCCACAGGCACAGCTTGATCTGTAGGCACAGCTTGATCTGTAGGCACAGCCTGATCTATAGGCACAGCTTGATATATAGGCACAGCCTGATCTATAGGCACAGCTTGATCTATAGGCACAGCTTTATCCACTGGCACAGCTTGATCCACAGGCACAGCTTGATCCACTGGCACAGCTTGATCTATGGGCTATATGTATAATTTGCAACCACTATCAGTGCTTTTATTCACAATTTCATGCTCTAGCCTACACCATGTTCCGCGCAATCGCTAGCTCAGCCAAGCTGCTCAGATTAGGCGTTTCAGTTGCCAGGCCATCGCTGCCGGCCGTCAGCGTTGTCAGCAGGCAGCTGAGCGACGCGCCAAAACTGTCCCCGGCTGAGTTTGACGCCAAATACTTGGCTATGTTTAACAATCCCCAATCAGACGGCTGGGTGATTCGCAAAGCTATGCAGGATCTGTACTCTGAGGATCTGGTCCCCGAGCCTGAGCTTGTCACTGCCGCACTCAAAGCCTGCCGGCGTGTCAACGACTACGCCTTGGCTGTTCGCTTCCTTGAGGCTACTCGCGTGAGTCTGGCTGTTTTTTTTACACACTGCTGAGCCTCTGACCCACAGAAGTTGCACAGTGCACACTCCATGTTTACGAATTACTCAAATTTGACAAACAGTAAAACAGTAAACAGTAAAACTAAAAAAGCGAGCGCTAGCATTTTTCGATAAGCGACATGTTTCGCCTCGCGTCAGGCATCGTCAGGCTCATAAGGAATCGGAAACGAAGTATTTATTTATGTTGAGGCTTTGTTAATTTTGTTAATTTGTTACTTTGTTACTTTACTTAATTTGTTACTTTGTTAATTAATTTTGACGAAAAGGAGTCGATAAAAGTAGAAAAATGTACATTAACTTAACAGTCAATCGGCTATTGCACAGATTTGCGGAGCGCACAGTGCAACGGAGAGAGAGAGAGAGAGAGAGAGAGAAAGAGAGAGAGAGAGAGAGAGAGAGAGAGAGAGAGAGAGAGAGAGAGAGAGAGAGAGAGAGAGAGAGAGCTTCAAGGACACGGGTAGCAGCTCATAGCAAAGCCTCAAGGACACGGGTAGTAGCTCATGGAAGAGCCTCAAGGACACGGGTAGCAGCTCATGGAAGAGCCTCAAGGACACGGGTAGCAGCTCATGGAAGAGCCTCAAGGACACGGGTAGTGGCTCATGGAAGAGCCTCAAGGACACAGGTAGTGGCTCATGGAAGAGCCTCAAGGACACGGGTAGCAGCTCATGACAAAGCCTCAAGGACACGGGTAGTAGCTCATGACAAAGCCTCAAGGACACGGGTAGTAGCTCACGACAAAGCCTCAAGGACACGGGTAGTAGCTCATGACAAAGCCTCAAGGACACGGGTAGCAGCTCATGGCAAAGCCTCAAGGACACAGGTAGTAGCTCATGACAAAGCCTCAAGGACACGGGTAGCAGCTCATGGCAAAGCCTCAAGGACACGGGTAGTAGCTCACGACAAAGCCTCAAGGACACGGGTAGTAGCTCATGACAAAGCCTCAAGGACACGGGTAGCAGCTCATGGCAAAGCCTCAAGGACACGGGTAGCAGCTCATGGAAGAGCCTCAAGGACATGGGTAGTGGCTCATGGAAGAGCCTCAAGGACACAGGTAGTGGCTCATGGAAGAGCCTCAAGGACACGGGTAGCAGCTCATGACAAAGCCTCAAGGACACGGGTAGCAGCTCATGGCAAAGCCTCAAGGACACGGGTAGCAGCTCATGGCAAAGCCTCAAGGACACGGGTAGCAGCTCATGGAAGAGCCTCAAGGACACGGGTAGCAGCTCGCCTCGTGAACTTTTAGTAAATTCCGACTTTTACGCCTTCATAAATCAATGAGAGAGAGAGAGAGAGAGAGAGAGAGAGAGAGAGAGAGAGAGAGAGAGAGAGAGAGAGAGAGAGAGAGAGAGAGAGAGGGCTCAAAGTTTCGGTTAGTCTCACCCTATAGGTAATAATCTGGTGACCTGAGCATTGAAATAGATCAATGATACCTGCCTGTCGAAAGCTGGAAACAGCATTTTTTAACGAATTGGCTGATTTTCTCGTAGCGGAAAGTTACCATGCCAGAAGAATTTCACTAAGAAACACATTGAACTTGTTACCGTGACAAAAGTCGCTTAACAGTCGTAGCAAGTACAATTCACTAGCGGCTCTGGGGTGAGGCGACTCTTTGACGACTTGTACCGTGACATCTCGTCGGTTTAGAGTTATTTAGAGTCACTTATTGTCCTGTTTTGCCTGTGTTGCCTGAAGCGACTCTAAGAGGACGCACGTGACTCTATGATGCTTATTGACCTGCGTACAGTTTTAATCTGGAAAGCACTGGACAATATTCGCATAAAAATTAGTTTCGCTACTCGTTAGTAAGCGACATCTGCATCGCTAGATACATGCTATCTAAGCCACCTGACCACCTCGCTTTCTACTTGCAGTTCAAGTGCGGCACCCAAGAGAAGGTGATCTGGCCCTGGATGATGCAGCAGATCAAACCAACCCTTGCTGAGCTGGGCATCAGCTCCATCGACGAGATGGGCTACGATAAGCCCGAGCTGTATGTGCACCCCGAGCAGGGCATGTTCGAATGAGCGCAAATTTCAAGAGAAAAAAAGAACACACTTTGCCATTTTGCGCTTAGATTAACAAAAACAAAAGCGTCTACTTATGACTACCTAGCAACCAATTGCGTTACAATGTTGGTTTACCTGTATAAGTGGGCGAGGCATTAGATTTTAGCTATCTATAAAAAATTAACACATCCACTCTTGTTAGTAATATAGTTTCTGTAGTAATAGTCTAACTCGTTGCGCACTCTCCCACTTCAAAAGCAGTCTTCTGTCAAAAATATACTGAAATATTTCAATGTCGAATTTCAACACCTGTCTGTTCCCTGTTAGTCAAACAAAATCAAATATATACACACACACAGCACCTGCGCGTCACCTGCTTATGTCAAATCGTTGATTGATGCCTAATTAAATAAAAGTCTGAAATAAAATAGTAAAACGCTTTGCTTTTGCCGCAGAAGCAGCAACGGCCGCACACGCTAGCTTGTTCGATCTAAGAAAGACCTATTGCTCACAAAAATTTTGTTTGTCTTACTGTTCTTTTTTGCATATTATAACAAAATCAAGTAGATTGAGTTTATATGCTTATATTTCTTTAGATTAACAAGAGTTTCAATGTAGCCTAATATTCAATGGAGAACATGATTAACCGAAGGGTACACAAATTTCCTGCATTTTTTCAGCTATTGTAATCTTATTTTGGCTAGAAGCCTTATATTAGTTAGAATTGAAACATCAAAATTATTTCTGTTCCACGTACTATGTACTCGTATAAAGTAATTGGCTAAAACGATTTGCACCAACCTCAACTCTTAATTTGATTAGCTTCATTCTGATTGGTTGAAAATGATAGAAACCAACCTCATTCTTGGTTAGACTAGCTTCAATCTAATTGCTTGAAACCGACAGGCACCAACCTCACTCTTAGTTATGCTAGCTTCATTCTAATTGGTTGAAACCAATAGACACCAACCTGACTCTTGTAATGGACCAGCTTCATTCTGATTGGTTGAACCAATAGACACCAACCTCACTCCTGTAATGGCCTGTAATGGAGCAGCTTCATTCTGATTGGTTGAACAAATAGACACCAACCTCACTCTAAAAATAGACTAGCTTCATTCTAATTGGTTGAAACTAATAGGCACCAACCTCACTCCTATAATGGACTAGATTCATTCTGATTGGTTGAAACCGATATACACCTATCTTACTTCTATAGTGGACTAGCTTCATTCTGATTGGTTGAAACCAATTGACACCAAGTTCACTCCTAGCTGGACAATCAACCAACGCCGCATTGCTGTCGCGATAATCAACAATGCTAATGCGCCGCATTCTAATGCGTCCGGCTGCTCGTCGCCTAGCAACGGCCGCCTGGACCGGACAAGAGTCCCTAGCAACTAGCGATCCGCAGCTGTGGTCGCTTATTCAAGAAGAGAAACAACGCCAATTCAGAGGCTTGGAGCTCATCGCCTCGGAGAATTTCACTAGCCGGGCTGTGATGCAGTGCGCCGGCTCCTGTCTGACCAACAAATACGCTGAGGGATATCCGGGTGCCAGGTGCGACCCGCCTTCCGCTGCCTACCCTGGCACTTCCTCTGTTTATCTTGAACTCCCGCTGTCTACCATTAACCTCCTACTATCTACTAATTAAATAAACCCACGTTAACTACCAATACACTCCCACGGTCTATCATTTAACTCCCACAGGCTACCATTAAACTCCCACTGGCTACCATTAAACTCCCACTGTCTACCATTAAACTCCCACTGGCTACCATTAAACTCCCACTGTCTATCATTAAACTCCCACAGGCTACCCATAAACTCCCACAGGCGACCATTCAACTCCCACTGTCTACCGTTTAACTCCCAATGTCTACGATTAAGCTCCCACTGGCTACCATTAAACTCCCACTGTCTATCATTAAACTCCCACAGGCTACCCATAAACTCCCACAGGCGACCATTCAACTCCCACTGTCTACCGTTTAACTCCCAATGTCTACGATTAAACTCCCCGCTAGCCATCATTAAACCCACTGTCTACCATTAAATTCCCACTGTTTACCTTTAAACTCACACTGGCTACCATTAAACTCCCCGCTATCTTCAATAGAACCAGCTAAGAACCCGATTCCATCAGCAGTCCTCCCTTTCCTCGCCGCAGGTACTACGGCGGCAACGAGGTGGTGGACCGAATCGAGCTTCTGGCCCAGTCCCGCCTGCTGGACTGCTTCGGCCTCGACCCCCAGCGCTGGGGTGTCAACGTGCAGCCGTACTCGGGCAGTCCGGCTAACTTCGCCGCCTACACCGGCCTCCTCAAGCCTCACGACAGATTCATGGGCCTTGACCTGCCCGACGGCGGCCACCTCACCCACGGCTTTGCCAGCCCGCAGAAGCGGGTGTCGGCCACTTCTGTGTACTTTGAATCGCTTGGATACAAGGTTAGTAATAACAATTAAGGTTGGGCAGGAGGGCTATGGGTGACATCACCCCACAACCAGCGCTGACGGCAATCAAATTGACGCTGACGGCCGCTGACGGTTGGCCATCAAAGGTGTTCATCGGCTTTCCAACCGTCGCCCCCCTCAGGTGGACCAGCGCACCGGACTGCTAGACTACGAGCAGCTGGAGTCGACCGCTCGCCTGTTTCGCCCTCGCCTAATTGTAGCCGGCGTCACCGCCTATCCGCGCCTATTGGACTACGCGCGTTTTCGGCGCCTCTGCGACGAACTCGGCGCCGTCCTGATGGCCGACATGGCCCACATCAGCGGTCTGGTGGCCGCCGGCGTTATTCCTTCGCCATTCGAATTTGCCGACGTTGTCACCAGCACCACGCACAAGTCTTTGCGCGGCCCTCGCGCCGGCGTCATTTTCTATCGCCGCGGCGAACGGCCTCCGGCGTCGGCTAAAGAGGCGCCCAGACAGTACAACTTTGAGGAGCGAATCAACTTCGCCGTGTTCCCCGGCCTGCAGGGCGGCCCGCACGAAGCTGCTATTGCCGGCATCGCCGCCATGGCGCTGCAGGCTCGCTCGCCAGAGTTCAAAGCTTACGCCAAGCAGGTTCGGCTTGACCTTGGTTGACCCCTTGGTCCTTGGTGCTGGATGTCCTTGCATCCCTTCATTCAGACTGTTTATTTTATTTTATTAGAGGCAGGGGGTTGTGTGCACCCTGGCGCACTTTAAGCGACATAGGCACACAACCGGCGAGAGGCATTACTGCCCATTCCGCCGACTCCCCTGAGCAGGCATACAAGCGCGCGGATACGTACGCAGGCACACACTCACACAGGAGTGTACAGCGGCACTAACTTAATAATATCGTTTGGCATGTACACTTCACTGCGTCTTGGGGGGTTGGCTCTCAAGGCCGTTAATTGCACGAGCAGAGCCTGTACCCTGCATCCCTTCATTCAGACTGTACCCTGCATCCCTTCATTCAGACTGTACCCTGCATACCTTCATTCAGACTGTACCTTGCATCCCTTCATTCACAGTACCCTTCAACCCTTTATCCCAAAATCTTCGCCCTATTTTATCTTTTTAGATTCTGTGTACTATTCTTCGCTACTGTCAGTAGAGTCAAAAGGAAATATGAATCGTTTTTAAAGCCTAACAATCGGGGAGGGAATCAAGCATCAATATGCCTAGGCTCGTTTTCTTCCCCAAACCCCAGGTCCTGGCCAATGCGCAAGCGATGAGCCGAGCGCTGATCGCCAAAGGCCACAGCGTAGTCACCGGCGGCACCGACTGCCACCTGTTACTCGTCGATCTCCGGCCGAAAGGCGTGGACGGCGCCAGGGCTGAGCGGGTTGCTGAACTGGCCGCTATCACCTTTAATAAAAACACTGTGCCCGGCGATAAGAGCGCCCTGGTGCCGGGCGGAATTCGGCTGGGTAGGCGGCGTTTGGTTGCTTGGCTTAGTGACAGATAGATAGATAGATATATAGATAGATAGTAGATAGCGAGAAAGATAGATGCCGCAGCCAATCAAGCTGAAAGCACGCACACAAGATCACCGGAAACGATTAAGGCAGCTGGAAAGCCAATGGGCGCGGTAAGCGCTTTTATCCAGAGGAACTAACTGCTGGAACCAGCCATGCCGAACGAAAATCTGACTACTCAAGTAGTGCAAAAGAGTACGTGCAACTACCGAGAAATCTAATTTTCGTAACCGCTCCGGTGCAGGTCCTGGCAATAGATGGTAGATAGAGAGAAAGAGCGAGCGATAGATAGATAGGTAGATAGATAGATTAGACAGACGGACAGACAGACAGACAGACAGACAGACCGACAGACAGACAGACAGACAGACAGACAGACACTAAGACAGACAAATACACAGACAGACAGACAGACAGATACACACAGACAGACAGACAGACAGACAGATACACACAGACAGACAGACAGACAGACAGATACACACAGACAGACAGACAGACAGACAGATACACACACACAGAGACAGACAGACAGACAGACAGACAGACAGACAGACAGACAGACAGACAGACAGACAGATACACACACACAGAGACAGACAGACAGACTGACAGACGGACAGACAGACAGACAGACAGACAGATACACACACACAGAGACAGACAGACAGACAGACAGATACACACACACAGAGACAGACAGACAGACAGACAGACAGACAGACAGACAGACAGACAGACAGACAGCAAGCGAGCAGAGGTGTAACGCACAGTGTACTTCGCACACCAAATCATTGCAGGCACGCCGGCACTGACAACGAGAAATCTTGTTGAGAAAGACTTCGAAGCCGTTGTAGACTTTATCGACAAAGCTGTGGACATTGCTATTCACGCCAAATCTAAAACAAGTAAGTAAATTTGTGCATGCTGTTAGAAGTATCTGCACTTGGTCTCGGGGGGCTCTGATATAAAAATGATCTCATTTGTCTTCAGAGACGCTGAAAGACTTCAAAAAATTTGTGCTCGAAGACGCCGAGACAGCGAGACGCATCGGAGAGCTCAAACAGGAAGTTGAGTCGTTTGCCAGCCGCTTTCCCATGCCCGGGTGGGAAGATTACTGAAGAGTAACTTGATTCCTATAGCTGGGACTGTTTGTACAGCTCGCCAAACAAGTCAGTGACCTCGGTTCACACTTAAAGGGCCATAATCGTGTCATTCTGTCACTAAGTCCACTTTTAGATCTTAAAAAGATATTTTAGCGAATAATAATCATAAAATATTTTCTGATTGCTGTCTTTACATTATTTGCTTGTTAATTGATTTTTTTCTGCGATGATCAACATTATATCTTAATGAAGTGTGTTCTGATTTCCTAGCAGGTTGCCAAATCTATTTTTTTTCAATGAGACGTCGTTTATGAGGCAAATATTACGGCCACATTAAATAAATGCTAATATAAACTTTAAAAATGAATTTCTTGCTTTAGTTTATTATAGAGATGCAATATCTGCCTACTATATTCATAAGTAGTTGATAGAGAACAGTAGTCAGGGTGACGATGGACTTTTAATTAAGTTAATATGGAGGCTGGGTGCACCCTGGCGCACTTTAAGCGACATTGTCACACAACCGGCGAGAGGCATTGCTGCCCATTCCGCCGACTTCCCTGAGCAGGCACACAAGCGCGCGGATACGTACGCAGTCACACGCGCAGTCACACACTCACACAGGAGTGTACAGCGGTCCAACTTTATTTATCGTTAGGCATGTACACTTCACTGTGCCTTGGGGGTTGGGCCTCAAGGGCGTTAATTGCACAAGCATAGCCAAACCGAGATTACAATTTAGCCCCAAATTAATTTGACTGCACTGGGAATCGAACCTGGGCCACGGCCCCCTTCCCTGAGTCAATATGGACTCAGCTAACAGATTGACTTGGATGCCTCGATAAATTCTTTGTGTGGTATTTTAAGTAGTTAGTTTGGATTTTTTAGATAAATTATCTCGAATTAAATTCGCCCCAAAAAATTGACTAGTTGCTTTACTATTTTCTTCTATTTGCTTTTCTTTTTTGGTGCGAATTTAAATTCCTTTCTTAAAACCCGACTGAAGATTTCTCATGTTGACATCGAACTAGCTGGAAAATATCCAATTCTAAATCCCATGAAAAAATTGTTTTCAAAGAAAGTTGAAGCGAGGACTGAGAGCCGGCTTGAAAAAACACCTGGCATTATGCAGTACGAGGTCAGACGACAGAGTTTCTCCTAACTCAGTATCCCAGTTGCCCAAGGCAACCTGAGCTGCTGCACGTGAGCGATCAGTTTTTGCTCATTAGTGTTCGAGTCTTCGGTACCGAATTTCGATATCAAGTAATATCGCTAAGACAACTCATCTTTGAACGCTCCACAAATTGGTGCTTTTTTTACAAACGTAACGGTTTTTTGTATCGACCCGTGATAAATGCAGTATTTTCCTACTTCTAAATGAAGCAACTCTTGACAAACGATGTGCACTAATGGCTAAAAATGCTTTTTTCGTTGAATAGCTTAAGCTACGCATTAATAGAATTCAGTGATAAACTTTGATTACTGCGCTTTGAGTGATAAATCTTCACTAGCATCTCATAGTCTGATCTCATAGCCTCTACTGGCATCTCACAGTCTGATCTCATAGTCTCTACTGGCACCTTACAGTCTGATCTCATAGCCTCTACTGACATCTCACAGTCTGATCTCATAGTCTCTACTGACATCTCACAGTCTGATCTCATAGCCTCTACTGGCATCTCACAGTCTGATCTCATAGTCTCTACTGGTATCTCACAGTCTGATCTCATAGCCTCTACTGGCATCTCACAGTCTGATCTCATAGCCTCTACTGGCATCTCACAGTCTGATCTCATAGCCTCTACTGGCATCTCACAGTCTGATCTCATAGCCTCTACTGGCATCTCACAGTCTGATCTCATAGCCTCTACTGGCATCTCACAGTCTGATCTCATAGTCTCTACTGGTATCTCAGTCTCGTGTCATGACAGTTTCTACTGGCATCTCACAGATTCTACTGTAATCTCACAGATTCTACTGGAGTCTCACAGATTCTACTGGAATCTCACAGATTCTACTGGAGTCTCACAGATTCTACTGGCATCTCACAGATTCTACTGGAATCTCACAGATTCTACTGGAGTCTCACAGATTCTACTGGAGTCTCACAGATTCTACTGGAATTCCCAATTTCGATTCTATTATAACAAACGTAGTTCTTCCTTGACGCCGAGAGCGGAGAGGCAACTGTGGCCGCAGACTTCAACCATGCGAGTTTCGCAGGTTTGACCTGAAAACTGGCGTGCGAGCCGAGCTGGAAAAATGGAAGTTCAGTTGAGTTGCTCAGCGGGCCAACTAAGTAGAATAATTGCTGTCTGCCCAGTGCCAGTTAGCGAATGAATAATGAGTCCAGCTAAGACCGTTACCGAATTTCTCAGGTTGAGCAATTTCGCCGTTTTCCATTTCCTTGGTCACGACTTTTCTATCAGCGACTGTGCAATGCCAGAAATTGCCTGTCCTTATTCAGCTGACGGGTGTCTTGCTCTGCTTTGCCATCCAGACTTCCGCGTTCTCGATGCGTTCCGCTCGCTTCATTGGTTTTGTGCACCAGAGTGCGATGCTGTTCAGGGGCGTCGCCACCGGAGGGACAGGGGGAACATGCCCCCTCCCAGTAAAAGCTACTGGGGGACATGTCCCCCCCAGTAAAAGCTACTGGGGGACATGTCCCCCCCCAGTAAAAGCTACTGGGGGACATGCCCCCCCCCAGTAAAAGCTACTGGGGGACATGTCCCCCCCCAGTAAAAGCTACTGGGGGACATGCCGATGCTTTGTCCCCCCAATCGAGTGCCTGCGGCGCCAAAATGAGTGCCTGCGGCGCCAAAATGAGTGCCTCTGGCGCTAAAATGAGATCCTGTGGCGCTAAAACGAGTGCCTGCGGCGCTAAAATGAGTGCCTGCGGCGCTAAAATGAGTGCCTGCGGCGCCAAAATGAGTGCATGCGGCGCCAAAATGAGTGCCTGCGGCGCCAAAATGAGTGCCTGCGGCGCTAAAATGAGTGCCTGCGGCGCTAAAATGAGTGCCTGAGGCGCTAAAATGAGTGCCTGCGGCGCTAAAATGAGTGCCTGCGGCGCTAAAATGAGTGCCTGCGGCGCCAAAATGAGTGCCTGCGGCGCCAAAATGAGTGCCTGCGGCGCTAAAATGAGTGCATGCGGCGCCAAAATGAGTGCCTGCGGCGCCAAAATGAGTGCCTGCGGCGCCAAAATGAGTGCCTGCGGCGCTAAAATGAGTGCCTACGGCGCCAAAATGAACGCTGACAACACCGATTCTGAAAATGATGTACAAGTAGGAATTTAGTCATGTACATGTAGAATTCTATTAACTCTATTCTGTAATGTTAAAGGATGAGTGAGTAATTCGATTTTGTTATATTTCAGAATGATTGAGTAGTCCTATTAAAGGATAACCTTGCTAATTAACAAAACAGAATTCAGTTGATAATACTAGTAATTTAATATTTAGCAGTCAAGTGCTGCTTCTGATGATTGACAGGTCGTTGGTGCTTGACTCCACAGGCTTTCTTTTAAACTAACCAATGGTTTGTAGTTGATGTAATTGGTCTTTGATAGGCAACAAGACATAACTATCCAGGCACTCGATTGAAGACATCTGCTTGTGGAGAACAAGCCTCCTGATTCTATCGTACTTTTAGGTTTGGATTGCTTTTGGCTTCGTCCGTGTTTAAATACAGTTTAATCAGAGGTTGCCTTCCTCCTAGTGCCTCACAGCCACAGGTGGCTGGCAGGCAGAGGAACACGCATCTTCTAGGATAAATTCCCCAACCCCCCAACGCCGCAGATGCGTCGTAGATGATAACACTGACTAATTCCTTCATTCAACTGTAGGGGGTAGGGGCGGTCGCTTCTTTTGGGAAAACTTTATTTCGACAAAGCGAGTATGCCGAGGAAAACTTACTTTTTGGCACAGCTTCCCTTATTTTTCATTGGATTAGAAACTAAAAACCAAATGCATTATTGCCATGGTGAATTGAATGTGGAATTGTGGCATCCTTGCTGAGGAATTTTGGCATTCTTGATGGAGAATTGCGGCATCCTTGATGGGGAATCGCGGCATCCTTGGTGGGGAATTCCGGCATTCTTGATGGGGAATTAAGGCTTCCTTGATAGGGAATTGAGGCTTCCTTGATGGGGAATTGAGGCTTCCTTGATGGGGAATTGAGGCTTCCTTGATAGGGAATTGTGGTTTCCTTGATGGGGAATTGGGGCTTCCTTGATGGGGAATTGGGGCTTCCTTGATGGGGAATTGAGACATTCTTGATGGGGAATTGAGGCTTCCTTGATGGGGAATTGGGGCTTCCTTGATGGGGAATTGAGGTTATCTTGATGGGGAATTGTGGCATCCTTGATGGGGAGTTGTGGCATCTTTGCTGGGGAATTGTGACATTCTTGATGAGGAGTTGTGACTTCCAGTCTCATATATCATCCAGTATCAAAAGGGCAGAATCCCAAATAAAGTTCAGTACAGCACCGCACTATTCAGCCACACATGCCAATCAAAACCAAGTCTGAACAGTTTAATGAACTGTTCATCAAACTCGCAATTTATTGTTTAAATTCTGCATTGCAAAAAACAAACCGAAATTCATGGGGCAGCGACACAGACAGACAGACAGAGACAGACAGACAGACAGACAGACAGACAGACAGACAGACAGAAACAAACGGTAGGTTATATTTTTTACAAAATAAAACTAAGACAAACGGCAAAGCGAGAAAACAAATGGATACTGAAATTTTACTGGGCATTATACGGGATAAAAAATTAATCAGCGCAGTCTCAACATTTCGGTGTACATCCGATTATGTACACTTTACAGTTGCCAGCGAAAAGAGATTGAAAGGTTTCATTTCTGGGGATTTTATGTGCGAACACGTCTGCTGTGAGAGCGGACTTTGGGGTGCTTTTTTGACGCCTAGATGCCATTTTTTATGTCTAGATGCCATTTTTTATGTTTAGATGCCATTTTTGACGCCTAGATGCCATTTTTGGCGCCTAGATGCCATTTTTGACGCCTAGATGCCATTTTTGATGTCTAGATGCCATTTTTTATGTCTAGATGCCATTTTTAACGCCTAGATGCCATTTTTGATGTCTAGATGCCATTTTTGATGTCTAGATGCCATTTTTAACGCCCAGATGCCATTTTTGATGTCTAGATGCCATTTTTGATGTCTAGATGCCATTTTTTATGTCTAGATGCCATTTTTGATGTCTAGATGCCATTTTTGATGTCTAGATGCCATTTTTGATGTCTAGATGCCATTTTTGATGTCTAGATGCCATTTTTGATGTCTAGATGCCATTTTTGATGTCTAGATGCCATTTTTGGCGCCTACAAGCGTAAGTGCTACGGTTAATGTTATTGGCTTCTTATTCAGTTACTCGCCAATAACATTATAGCAATCTGTTCCTCATGTCTCCCAAAACCCACAGTGCCGCAGGCAAGTGCAGTCTACTTTCGAGTACTATATGCCGTTGCTACGGCTAGGTGAGACCAAAATAACCATCTGTGTGAGCAGTTTTACATAGTTGTTCTTGTCAAAACAAACGGAATAAAAGTTTTGGAGAACTGTCGACTTGAAGAAAAAAACTGGAAGCTTCGGGGGTTAGAATTTCCAGAAATACAGGTTGGGCCATAGACAAGAGGCAAGCAAGTCTAGAAGCAAGTTACAGAACACGAGTTGATTAACATCAAGGCCATCTGCAGTGCCCCAGCTTGGACTCAGCCGCAGGGACATCAGGGCGGTAACCATGACCCTCTCGGGTCACGGATGCTTCGTTTTGGCATCGTCACCTCCAGGGAAAAATCCACAGTAAGGAATTTCCATTCTCCATTCAACATCAGAGCTACAAAGTCTGACAGCCAAGGCCTGCTGCTGTGGCTGTGGCCATAGACTATGACTTCCATGTCAGGCACTTCCATGGCACTCTTATCTATCGCTGTTTTTGCATGTACTCCATACGGCCCATTGTCCTGTTGTCAAAATAGACTTTGTTGCCAGGGTTAAGAAAGAAAACACTGACTAAACTGAAACCCCTAAAGCCCTGCTCCCAGTTGAAGAAGTTAGTCCCCAAGAAGAGTCAGTCACCCCAGCAAGAAGGTCGCAACCGCGGCGGCAATGGCGGCCACAGCCACCGACTTCGGCGAGGCTCGCCGGCCATTCGCTTTGCTGGATCCGTCTCTGGATTGTCCCTTCGTCTGCTGCTGCTGCTGCTGCTGCCAGCCGCTGCTGCCGCCTTCATCAGCAACGTACTCGGTGTTAGCAATTGTCGACCTGGGCGCCGCAGCCTCCGGCCTGATCAGGAACTGCTCAACGGTGTAATTATTGCTCACGTAAGCGCCTTGGCAGTCGATCTCGAAGCGCTGCAAAGTGTTTCGCATGCGGACCAAAGCGCCGAACAGCTGGCCTGCCCTGGCGCCGCACTGGCGCGACATCGCCGTCTCCAGGCACCGGTTCGCGGCGTCCCACGCAGCCTGAAGATCCTGGATTCTGCGTCTTGAATAGTCTGTGCACTGCATCTCCAAGCGGTGGAATAGCAGGCCTCTGGCTTCGTTTGTGTGCTGATCGCACTGGCTGAGGGCCGCGGTCTGCATGCACTCGTGAGAGTCGGTGTAATCTGCTTGGCGGGGCGGCGGGGTTGTTCTGTACAAATCGGTTCTATCGTCCTTTATGGTGACACGGAATTCCCGCGGGTTTTCCTGCAGCAGAGTCTTAGACTCTGTACACACTTGTGTCCCCATGGAATTCCCACGGAATTTTCCCTTCGACGTACTCTCACTCGGGGGCCGATGGAATTCCCGCGGCTTTCCCTGCCCGAGACAGAGCTTGACCTTTTGACCTCTACTTTAGTTTTGAAGCTACGAAATTATCAACGACAAGACATGACACACGGTCCCTTCAACTAGGCTGTCATAGTGCGTGAAATAAGACAGAGACATCGATTGACCAACCATTCAAGTTCAAGCAGATGAACTTCATCTGATAGAAGCGCGGCTTCCATTCGAACAGAGCTCTGAGCAGGTTGTAGCCTCGAGGGCAGACATTGTTGATCGAGTCCAGACCGTTCTCATAGTCGTGAACAGCGCTGCAATGGTGAAGTTTTGCTGGGATGCCTATGCTGACAGGGGGTGTTTAACTGGGATTGCTGGGATGCCTATGGTCACATGGGGTGTTTAACTGGGATTGCTGTGTTGCCTATGCTCGCATGGGGTGTTTAACTGGGATTGCTGGGATGCCTATGGTCACATGGGGTGTTTAACTGGGATTGCTGTGTTGCCTATGCTCGCATGGGGTGTTTAACTGGGATTGCTGGGATGCCTATGGTCACATGGGGTGTTTAACTGGGATTGCTGGGATGCCTATGGTCACATGGGGTGTTTAACTGGGATTGCTGTGATGCCTATGCTGACAGGGGGTGTTTAACTGGGATTGCTGTGTTGCCTATGCTCGCATGGGGTGTTTAACTGGGATTGCTGTGATGCCTATGCTCGCATGGGGTGTTTAACTGGGATTGCTGTGATGCCTATGCTCACGGGGTTGCTAAGGTTCGAAAGCTCTAGGAGACAATTTTGATGCCAGGTAAATCCCAAAAAAGTGGCGTGTTCGCCAGTATCCCCTGTGTGACAGGTATTGGCTCAACAAATTTAACGCCAAAACTCATGAAATTTTCATCTGACGAACGAATATCGAAACGTTTTTGTTCCGCGTAATTTGATTACATCAAGGAAGCACTGGGGTGCGACTGACACCACAGCAGACTGAAATCCCATGCGAGTTCGTTCCAGTTTTTTGTCGAACTGCCTAACCGAATTATTTGTCGGAACAAAAATGTATCATTTCAGGCGCAGAACTCTTACTCGCACAGGTCCTTCTGCAGGCTGAACTTCCGGCCGCTGCGCACTATGGGCAGGGCTCCAGTCATCATGAAGTCTGTCCGAACTCGGAACAGGTCTTCGTTCGTGCGGACTTGAGTTTGAAAGTTGCTGGAGCAGCTGCTGTCGAATTTGAAAGCTGTCGAAGTAGAATGGGGTGGAAATTTGTGTGGCAAGCTGCGCGAGGTTCACTGCAGGAGAGGGGGAGTAGAGTGGGAGTAGAAGAGGGAGAGAGGTAGAATGGCAGTAGAAGAGAGAGAGAGAAGTAGAATGGGAGTAGAAGAGAGAGAGAAGTATAATGGGAGTAGAGAAGAGAGGCAGAGAGCATGTAATCCCCAGGCCTACCGTATTCCGGCCACGCGAAGTTGTATCTCCCCTGGCAGTCCCGCTGGCCCAGCATTCGAGCCGCCACAGGCCGGAAGAGCTGGTCCGCTGCGGTGCCGCAGCCGCTGCTGATCAGAGCGCTCAGGCAGCCCAGGTACTCGTTGCTGAGCTGGCAGCTGCTGGCCTGGGCGAGGCGATTTCGCTGCGACATCATCTTGTTGCACCGCTCGGCAAGGTAGCTGGACAACATCTGGCCGGCGCAGAACCAGTTCTTCTTGTACTCTGAGTGCGTGGGGTGCCCTTTTTGTCAGGTCGCTTTGGCCTGAGACTGCGGTATCACTTATACTTAGAGTGTACTTCACTGCGTCAAGTTCGTCTGTAAATTCCTTCAATCCTTCTATTCACAGCACCATAAATTGTAGGCATTGATACTGCTACCACTGAAATACTCTCCACTTTTCTCTCATTGGAAATAGTGAATGTTTAGACCGTGGCCACTCTCTATCCCTCTCCCTTCTCTCCCTCTCTCCCTCTCTCTCCCTCTCTATCCCTCTCCCTTCTCTCCCTCTCTATCCCTTTCCCTTCTCTCCCTCTCCCTTCTCTCCCTCTCTATCCCTCTCCCTTCTCTCCCTCTCTCCCTTTCTCTCCCTCTCTATCCCTTTCCCTTCTCTCCCTCTCCCTTCTCTCCCTCTCTATCCCTCTCCCTTCTCTCCCTCTCTCCCTTTCTCTCCCTCTCTATCCCTTTCCCTTCTCTCCCTCTCCCTTCTCCCCCTCTCTCCCTCTCTATCCCTTTCCCTTCTCTCCCTCTCCCTTCTCCCCCTCTCTCCCTCTCTCTCCCTCTCTATCCTTCTCTGCCTTCTCTCCCTATCCATTCTCTCTCTCCGTCTCCATCTCTCCCTTCTATCCCTCTCCCTCCTTTTCCTCTCACTCTCTCCCCTCTTTCCCTATCTTCCTCTCATTTTCCTCTCTCCCTCTAACCCCCTCCCCTCTCCTCTCTCCTTCTCTCCTTTCCTCAATTCCGCTCCCAGTTCCCACATTTGCAGCTCAGCTTCACAAGCTCACCATCATTCTTGCAGACAATATCGTGATAGCCGCTGAGCTTGTAGACATAGTTATTCACCTTCTGCGCCCACCAAGGACAGCCGGACCAGTGCTGGGAGCTGTTGTTCAGAATGCCATCCTGGCAGTCCTTGAATGCAGTCAGCTTGCTGCAGTTCGGGGGGGAGGCATTGAGACTCAACAAAAGACAGAAATCGATCAACCTTCCTCCCTCTTTAGCCGAATTTCCCCAGTTGATCACGCTGCAGGCTGTAAGCAGTGGCTCAAGGATGCTACTTTAATGCCGATGACGCAACCATGGCCTGAGAATTAATGCGCTGGGCCTGCCAGTCTGGCAGACAGACACACACAGACAGAGAAGATGGGGCCTAATTGGCTTTGAATGAGGCCCCCCGCTGGGAGGGCAATGAACAATATTCTGCGGAGAAGCCTGCCCAGAACTTCGTCCTGCTCTCAGCTCCATCATTCCCTTTCTCTCCCACTCTCGCCATCATCAAGACCCATTGCAGTCCTGAGTCAACATGCAAATTGCCCTCTGGGCACTGGGGCATCTGTTCTCGGAGCGAGCTACCAATGATGGAGCTGGGATGCGTATTAGAAATTGGCTGAGAGGACCATCTGCCAAGTAGCTGACAGTTCTCTGCCTGTGCTGCAGAGAAGGGTTTGGGTAAGATCCATCAGCACCTTATTAGCTCATTCAGTGGATGCCTAAGTTAAGCAGTATCGGCCGCGGTTAGTGCTCAGCTAAATAGGCTTCTTGTGAGTTCTATTTATTATAGATACAGCAAACCTTACCTCCGGAGTGACACTTAAACTAGTGTCACCCCTATGCAATTATTTCTATAAATAGCAAACTTACAGAAGCTGAGAGATGGAAATTGATATAGGTAATACGCTCCCAATCTGCAGCAGGAAGGAAAGAAGTACGTTTACCTCAAGGGTTGCAAAGATTATAGAAGGAAATAAGTGAGTTTCGGGATAGATAATCTGGAGAAAAACTGCTTGCCCCACTTCAGTTGGAGATTTTGGCGAGTGGCTGGGGTGGCCAGTGGCTGGTGGACAGTATAATAGTAGAGTCGGTGCTTTAAAAACTCATTAGCATAAGCTGCGGTGATCAGTCAGGCAGGTCACGGACCCTGGAGATGGGCAGAGCGGGCACCGCAGAGCTCACTGCCTGCCTGCCCGACTGTCCGAATGCGTCAAAGAATTCCCCAGAGTCCGGAGGCTGACAGGTCATCAAAAAAGTTTGTCGCCGAAACTGACGCGACCAACGGGTAGCCGCTTGCTGCGAGACAGACAGACAGACAGACAGACAGACAGACAGACAGACAGACAGACAGACAGACAGACAGACAGACAGACAGACAGACAGACAGACAGACAGACAGACAGACACCCTGACAGACAGACAGACAGACAGACAGACAGACAGACAGACAGACAGACAGACAGACAGACAGACAGACAGACAGACAGACAGACAGACAGACAGACATACAGACAGACAGACACCCTGACAGACAGACAGACAGACAGACAGACAGACAGACAGACAGACAGACAGACAGACAGACAGACAGACAGACAGACAGACAGACAGACAGACAGACAGACAGACAGACAGACAGACATACAGACAGACAGACACCCTGACAGACAGACAGACAGACAGACAGACAGACAGACGGACAGACAGACAGACAGACAGACAGACAGACAGACAGACTGACTGACAGACAGACAGACAGACAGACAGACAGACAGACAGACAAACAGACTGACTGACAGACAGACAGACAGACAGACAGACAGACAGACAGACAGACAGACAGACAGACAGACAGACAGACAGACAGACAGACAGACGGCCAGACAGACTGACAGACAGACAGACAGACAGACAGACAGACAGACAGACAGACAGACAGACAGACAGACAGACAGACAGACTGACAGACAGACAGACAGACAGACAGACAGACAGACAGACAGACAGACAGACAGACAGACAGACAGACAGACAGACAGACAGACAGACAGACAGACAGACAGACGGCCAGACAGACTGACAGACAGACAGACAGACAGACAGACAGACAGACAGACAGACAGACAGACAGACAGACAGACAGACAGACAGACTGACAGACAGACAGACAGACAGACAGACAGACAGACAGACAGACAGACAGACAGACAGACAGACAGACAGACAGACAGACAGACAGACGGCCATACCTGCATAATTTGGTCATCTGGTCAGCCGAGTGGAGGCTGAGCTCCATCTCAGCCACCAGCCCGTCAGTCTTGGACTCCACCGTGCTGGCAATGGTGTCCCTGGGGATGCCGCTGCCCAGCAGGCCGAAGCAGCTGGCCAAGGATTGGTCAAAGTCGGACTCAAGCGAGGTGCACTGGGCTGCCATCGCCAGGGCGGCTGGAGTGTTAAGGAAGATTAAATAAAATTTGATCAGAAAATATCTAACAAAGAATTCAGCCTGCATAATCCATCAATCTTTTGATGACAACGGCGCAATTATTGCTGTGAACAATTTCTCAACAATGCGTGTGCTGGAAATTGTTACCTCACCATTCCCAGCTAGAAAAGATTACAAAGGTAAAAGCAGCTGCTCACTTCTGCTGCGAGATAATAAATATCGGGACAAATTGCAAACTCTTGTTATTTCTCGCACCCTCAAGCAGCTCTGCAGCTCTCAGATGATGAAACTTGGGTGCTACTGTCCACACAGCTGTGTTTGCCCTGAAGATGAACTATCTATCTATCTATCTATCTATCTATCTATCTATCTATCTATCTATCTATCTATCTATCTATCTATCTATCTATCTATCTATCTATCTATCTATCTATCTATCTATCTATCTATCTATCTATCTATCTATCTATCTATCTATCTATCTATCTATCTATCTATCTATCTATCTATCTATCTATCTATCTATCTATCTATCTATCTATCTATCTATCTATCTATCTATCTATCTATCTATCTATCTATCTATCTATCTATCTATCTATCTATCTATCTATCTATCTATCTATCTATCTATCTATCTATCTATCTATCTATCTATCTATCTATCTATCTATCTATCTATCTATCTATCTATCTATCTATCTATCTATCTATCTATCTATCTATCTATCTATCTATCTATCTATCTATCTATTCACTTTCAGTCATTAGCTGCACTCAGAAAGGTCCAGTATGGTAGCAATTGATCCCCAAATTGGTTTTTCTGATTCTCCCAGCAACTCATTCCAATGCCCAGAGCGCACTCGGCTCAGTGTGTCTTCCCGCCTCAATTTATCAAGTTTGCTCTGCGGGAGGAAGGCAGAATGGGGTGCCTGTGGGAGATTCGGGTCCCCGAGGGACTCTCCAAAGCGCAGTTTGGGTGTCGGAGTGCAACAGGCCCTGAGAAGCCGGCGGGAGGGAGGCTGAGGCTGAGCATCTGCTCCATCAGGTCCTCAGCCTTCGCTCCTTTGAGGCCCGAATCCCAACTCTGTGGTGGCGAATGCGACCTCACAGAATTCTCATTTAGCCGCCCCCCTCCCCCCTCATCCCATCGGGAGCTGCTCTGTGGGGCGAATTACGCAACCAGCAGCGGTTGCAGCTTAAGCAGGCCTGTCTTCTTTGATGGCTAAATTGGAAGGCCCAGAGGAGAAATTGTAGCGATTCAACAATCGGAGATGCGATCGATTCTGTCGTGTCTCCTCAGCCCGCTCGGCCGGTACTGTATGTAGCCATTTTGAGCGGGCTCTTTGAGCAGGCTCAGGAAATCAGTCACTATTACCCTGGACTTGAGCTGTAGAGTGTTATCCTCAATTTGGTGACGAGAATTTTCTATTTTTCTCTTGTTTAGTTCAAGAAGTTGCTAGGGGCATCGTATTAGGGCGTTTTATCTTTTAAATAGTTTTCGTTTCAGTTTCATTTCCTGTTTCTATCTGAGCCAGCCGACCTCAATTACCTAAACCGTTAACATAAGCTGCATAGATTTGGTCTATTGCAGAATAAACACCCTGGGTGTGCAGTCTCGCTTGAAGTTACTCCCGAGTCCCTCCCTCTGTTCACAGAGAGAGTTGAAGTTTATTCCTTGCTCAACCGAGGCCCCTTCTTGTCCGCAACCCCCTCGCCCTGCCTTAACGAGTTTTCAATGCATTGATTATTAATCACCCGTTCGCTCAACCCCTCTTTTCCCTCTTAACTCTCTCTGGCGCACAACTTGGCTCAGGGGCAAAATTTAGGCCCCGCCCTGCTCCTAATCGAGTCCCTCAATCTCAGCGTCATCCCCTCTTCCTCCAAAAAAACTGTCGTCTCTCTTGAAGACGTCATTTTTTCTTCTTAAGAAATATTTTTGTCTTCCCATTCCGACACAGGATGCTGGCGCCTCCGCCTTCAGCTGTATCCGCCTCGCCTTCGGCTGATAAATTAATAATCGGCTGTCTCAACTCTTTTGCGTGTGCGAAGAAATTTGTGTTTTTTTTTACATTTTAACACAGATAAAGAGCGACCAATGCATGCAGATACGAGCAGAGTGCTGAGCGGTGCCCCAACTGTGCAACCAATGTATTATTAATGCCCTTGCAGCACACTAGTTCGGGCTGGACTGTTGGTCAATACCGTCAGTGCGTCTGGCGAGATCTTTGAACTGTTTTAAGCTGCAGTTCAATGCGTTTGCTTCGCCTGTTGCACGCTGTATCAGCCTTGTGTACTTTTCCATGGGGACAGCCGTGCTTATCATGCGTAACTCGGCGCCTTCCTGACTCAAAAATCGGCGCCTTCCTGACTCAGAAATCAGCGCCTCCCTGACTCAGAAATCAGCGCCTCCCTGACTCAGAAATCGGCGCCTCCCTGATACGAAAATCGGCGCCTCCCTGACTCAGAAATCGGCGCCTTCCTGACTCAGAAATCGGCGCCTTCCTGACTTACTAATTGGCGCCTCCCTGACTCAAAAATCGGCGCCTTCCTGACACAGAAATCGGCGCCTTCCTGACTCAGAAATCGGCACCTCCCTGACTCAGAAATCGGCGCCTTCCTGACTTACTAATTGGCGCCTCCCTGACTCAAAAATCGGCGCCTTCCTGACTCAGAAATCAGCGCCTCCCTGACTCAGAAGTCGGCGCCTCCCTGACTCAGAAATCGGCGCCTTCCTGACTTACTAATTGGCGCCTCCCTGACTCAAAAATCGGCGCCTTCCTGACACAGAAATCGGCGCCTTCCTGACTCAGAAATCAGCGCCTCCCTGACTCAGAAGTCGGCGCCTCCCTGACTCAGAAATCGGCGCCTTCCTGACTTACTAATTGGCGCCTCCCTGACTCAAAAATCGGCGCCTTCCTGACACAGAAATCGGCGCCTTCCTGACTCAGAAATCAGCGCCTTCCTGACTCAGAAATCGGCGCCTTCCTGACTCACGAATTGGCGCCTCCCTGACTGAGAAGTCGGCGCCTTCCTAACACGGAAATCGGCGCCTCCCTGACACAAAAAATCGGCGCTTTCCTGATCTGATACATAAATCGGCGCCTCCCTGACTCAGAAATCGGCGCCTTCCTGACTTACTAATTGGCGCCTCCCTGACTCAAAAATCGGCGCCTTCCTGACACAGAAATCACCGCCTTCCTGACACAGAAATCGGCGCCTTCCTGACTCAGAAATCAGCGCCTTCCTGACTCAGAAATCGGCGCCTCCCTGACTCACAAATTGGCGCCTCCCTGACTGAGAAGTCGGCGCCTTCCTAACACGGAAATCGGCGCCTCCCTGACGCAGAACTCGTCGCCTCCCTGACACAAAAAATCGGCGCTTTCCTGATCTGATACATAAATCGGCGCTTTCCTGATCTGATACATAAATCGGCGCCTCCCTGACTCAGAAATCAGGGCCTCCCTGACTTACTAATTGGCGCCTTCCTGACTTAAAAATCGGCGCCTTCCTGACTCAGAAATCGGCGCCTCCCTGACTAAAAAATCGGCGCCTTCCAAACTCAGAAATCGGCGCCTTCCTGACTTACTAATTGGCGCCTCCCTGACTCAAAAATCGGCGCCTTCCAAACTCAGAAACTCAGAAATCGGCTCTTTGATAACAGAAATCAACACATTCCGAAGCCAGATCACGTGATGCCGGTATCTTTGACCAGACCGAATTCTTTTTGACATTTTGGCGAATGCGTGCTTTTATGTTAATAAAGCTGGTGTCAGACTTAATCGATTTAACAGAAAGCAGCTTGGGGGGGGGGGTCAGTAGAAGGCATCATCATCAATCTTCGAATTGGTATTCGACTGCCTGCTGAAGTTTTCTGACGGGTTGGGCTGGTTTGGGCTGGGTTCGGGGCTTAATTGGAAGGGGCTTTGGTTGCCCTTTATTCCAGATCCTTGAGTATGACGATTAGAAAATCAAATGGTCACCCTGTGTGAGCGTGTGGATGATTGCGCGGCTGTGTACAGTATTGGCGCGCTTTTGGAGATGCTCAGGAGTCAGCGATGGTTGCGAGACGACATTGTCAGCAGCGCTCCGGGGAATATAATTTATTCTTTTTCAGTCAGTAACTAGCCAAGAAGTTTACTCTGCATAAAGAGAGAGAGAGAGAGAGAGAGAGAGAGAGAGAGAGAGAGAGAGAGAGAGAGAGAGAGAGAGAAGGAAGGCAAAGAGGTCAAGCAGGCAGTTCTATACTCGTACATGGTCAAACTGTGGGCAATTTCGGAATTCCACATTGTATCCGGGGGCAGCTTGGCAAATCTCCACTCCTCCTTCTTCCCAAAAACTCCGCATCCCCATCCAAGCCACTTCTCTGCTGCCCTCCCCTCCCCCAGTGTTGTCAATCAGGTGTCTGCATGCAGCTGCGCCAAAAAGGTGCTAAGTCGGAAACTACGTCCGTCTGTCCGTTTTAACCTAACCCTTCCCTACCTGCCTCGGGATTCCACCTGAAGCTGCTCCCCAGCATAAGCCTAATAACCTCGAAACGCATAATTTGACCAATCAAGAAGGCATCTCCGGCATTGGCTAGGAAACAGTTGGGCTGCAACTGCACTGAATATCAACCAACTGACCAGAATCTGCCGGGGTACCCATATGGATACCCAATAGATTGTTATTCGTCTATAGAAAACACCTGTCTATCGCCTGTGCTGCTTGTTAGCTGTGGGATTTACATTTTCTAGAATTGCATACTATAACAAAAATATCTGTATGGTTGCGGGCGTTTTCGGTGACATGGTCTCACAACCAGTGCTGACGGCAATGCTGCCCATTGCGCTGACTCCTGAACACAAACGAAATCAGAAAGGCGCCTCTTAAAGGCTTCATAAGTCTATTCAATGCGTATTATAATTTCAATTGGGGTTGAGCAGTCAGCATCATAGCCAACAAAGTAAATCATGTACTTCAGGACAGCAGCAAAAGCAAAAGAAATGAGCGGCTCAACTTGCCTGATGCCCAAGTGAGGGGTGAGAAGTTTAGTGGAAATAATGAGGATTTCTCTGAAGATTTCACAACATGCCGATCCTACATGCGCTCTAGAGGGGAATTCTCATCATCACAAGCTGCTCGAGGCTTAGGGGATCTTTGCCTGACGCTTAGGGCGCGCGTGGTTACTAATCCCGGTCTGGGGGGTGGGGGCGATTAAGTGACACAAGCAAGCGCTCGGCCGGACGGTGCGGAAGCTCTTCAGCCGCAAAGAGGACTGTGCAAGAGCAACCACACGCTTGTGAAATATGACTGATGGATAGAATGAGTTTCAAAGTGTCGGTTTGAAGTGGCCATACTAAGCTGTTAAAGCTAATTACTGAATTATTTGCTGAGCTAATCGTTATTGAAAAGTATGTAGCAAATATGACTTTGCCCTTGCGCTATTGAGAGAGAGGGGGTAGATTTGAGAGAGAAGAAGAGACGTAGAGATAGAGAGGGGCAGTGGAAGGAAATTTAGAGAAGAGAGAGAAGGGAAAGTCGGAGAGGGATAGTAAGATGGAGAAAGGGAGAAAGGGAGAGGACAAGAGGGGGACAGAGAGAGGGGAGTCCAAGAGGGAGAAGAGGGAGAAGGAGAGGGAAAGAAGAGGGAGAGGTAGAGGGAGAGTGGGAGGGGGAGAGGGAGAGGAATAGGAAGGGAGAGGAGAGGAAAGGCAGAGTTAGAGGTGGAGGTAGAGGTAGAGGGAGATGTAGAAAGAGAGGGAAAGGAAGAGAGTGGCGGTGAGGAGTGGACAAGAGCCAGGAGTCGGGGGTCGGCACGCAGCAGCCTTGAGGCACCAGTACACTCGCTCAGGCCAGCTCGGTCCGTGAAGGCAGCTTCAGTCAACCCTTCAGTGGCAGCAGCCGCAATAATAAATACTCCAAGCGCTGCGTTTAGAGGAAAGTAGAATCCGTGACTGAAAATCTGGAGACTATAGAACTTGTGGAAACCTGATGGCGTAGAGATGCTGGAGTGTCCAAAAAGAATTTTGCATTGCCCGCCCACCGTCTGCTGCTGTATGGGATATTGGGTGAATTTTAATTTACACTGGGCAGTTGGTGTTCACTGCTGTTGGGGGCAGCAGTTTAGGGGGGAGGGGGGTGCTTACGACTGGCTTATTGTCCCAACCAAGCGCTTCTGCTGGTTGCTTCAAAACTAGCATTGTATGGAAGAAGAGTGTCCTTTCAGCTTTGCTTGGTGTGGTGTGTTTTTTTGCCAACCACCGGGGTGCGCATGAAACTAGCAAACTACCGCAGGCTGGGATACGATGTCAGTTGATGATACTCGAGAGTTTAACAGAGCAAAACTTTGCAAACACGAGAAACTTACAAATATATATTCGATCACAGACGGAATGACCGGACAGACATGAAGTTCAATAAAAACAAATGCTTGAGAAGAACTCGAAACTTCACCAAAAGTAGAAACTCGACAAGAAACCCGAAACTCGACAGAAAACCCGAAACTCGATAAAAAGCCCGAAACTCGACAAAAAAACCGAAACTCGACAAAAAGCCCGAAACTCGACAAAAAAACCGAAACTCGACAAAAAGCCCGAAACTCGACAAAAAAACGAAACTCGACAAGAAACCAGAAACTCGAAGAAAACCCGAAAATCGACAAGAAACCCGAAACTCGAAGAAAACCCGAAACTCGACAAAAAGCCCGAAACTCGACAAAAAATCCGAAACTCAACAAGAAACCCGAAACTCAGAGAAAAACCCGAAACTCGAAAAACAAAAACCCGAAACTCAACAGAAACCCGAAACTCGACAAAAATCCCGAAACTCGACAGAAAACCCGAAACTCGACAAAAAAACGAAACTCGACAAGAAACCAGAAACTCGAAGAAAACCCGAAAATCGACAAGAAACCCGAAACTCGAAGAAAACCCGAAACTCGACAAAAAGCCCGAAACTCGACAAAAAATCCGAAACTCAACAAGAAACCCGAAACTCAGAGAAAAACCCGAAACTCGACAAACAAAAACCCGAAACTCAACAGAAACCCGAAACTCGACAAAAATCCCGAAACTCGACAGAAAACCCGAAACTTGACAGAAAACCCGAAACTCAACAAAAAGCCCGAAACTTAACAAAAACCCGAAACTCGGGGCCTGTGTACTTAGCACTGACAAATACAAAGCGATATCACGGATTTTGCAAACGATCGCCACAGGGGAACATGTCACTCGCCAGTGCATGTCTGGTCTTACGTGGGTGGAACGCCTAGCAACCGAAGGGGGGCACTCAGGGCCGAGCAGAATGCAGTCGCGCATTTAGCAAATAAAAATAAAACGCGTTCCCATCATCCCGGGCCACACTGCTGCAAATTAGGGAAGAATACGGAGGGATTCGCGGGTCTGAATTTTCCTACTTTTTCTCTACGAAGCGTAAACAGGAGGGCTGGGGAGGCGATATGGATAGATGGGAAGAGGGATTAGGATAAGGGGAGGTGTTTGCCCATACGGGATCAGGCTAGGCAGTTGACAATGGATGGCATGACGCCCCCGCTGCAGGGAAGGAGGAGGCAGAGGAAAACCTTGGCAGATTTGGGGATCCGGGAAGCTCTATGGCTAAGCCAGTAAAATATCCCATGCAGCAATGAGTGGTTGGAACAGCAGCGGTGCGGCAGGAGGTGATAGCAATGCCCCCTGCTGATTGTCACACAATCGCTCTGTTTGGGCTTAGGGGTTAGAATTTCAAACCGAACCGAACCGAGTGTCGGGCCCAGAGAGGCCTGTGCAACAGTTTAAAACAAAGACTGACTGACTCAGACTGGAATTCAACAAGTTAAGTTATTAATTTAAACAAAAATATCCCCTTTTTCTTTTCTGCACCGGAGGAGGCGCATAGCTAGCAAATCGACAAGCTGACAGCAGCTGACACCGAGGCAGGCCAGGAAATTCTTCCCCGCCAAGGACTGCTGGATACACTTGGACCGGAAGCGAACCGAAGCCCCCACCCCCAACGCAAAAAATGCTTTCTTCAGTGGCTGCGGGGCCCAGCGCCGTAAGCCCGGTGATCTGGCGCGGCGATCTGATGTGCCAGCGGCCCAGGCTCGATTCCCAGTGCAGTCACATTAATTTGGGGCTAAATTGGAATCTCGGCTTGGCTCTGCGCGTGCAATTAACGGCCTTGAGGCCCAGCCCCAAGGCGCAGTGAAGTGTACATGCCTAACGATAAATAAAGTTAGGGCCGCTGTACACTCCTGTGGGAGTGTGCCTTCTCAGGGGAGTCGGAGGAATGGGCAGTAATGCCTCTCGCCGGTTGTGTGACAGCGCCAGGGTGCACACAACCCTCGCCTCTAAAAACTAAAACTAAAAGTCTGGCCACGGGATCCAACAGTCCTTTGCTGGGCTCAGCTTTTTATTGCAGATACTTTATATGTACGCTTATGCTGTATCTAATATTCCTGCGCATTCGAGGTTTCGCCTCCAGTCCAGAAGTGCATTCAGAAGTCCCTGAACCCTCCTGTCTGTTGTCTAACCGAACGCAGGTAAACTAGCTATCTACAAAAAATAGAAAGAGAGAGAGAGAGAGAGAGAGAAGAAAAGAGGGGACTGGCAAATCGGCTTTCAATTTCCATAGTCGCTTCTCCCCTCCCAGCTCGAAACTTCACCCCCCCCCCCCCCCCCCAGATACCGATATCCCTCTTGCGTCTGCCCGCCCCGAGGCCCGTCAAGTATTATCATTCTGTCAATACTATCTATCCGACCCGACCGCAAACAGCTATTGTGCGACAACAGGGAGTCAAGGTAAGGGTGAAAGACAGAATCTCAGTGCCCTTTAACGCGGCATGGAGCCCTAGGTGTAATGTCTAGAAAAACGAAATTAAAATCATCGTTTTTTCTGTGCTTTCACCGACTCCAAACTTTACAAATCAAAAAATTACAATCTTACAAACTTAACAATTCCACAAACTCACGATTCCACAAACTTCCCAATCACTCAAACTTCACAATCTTCAAGGTTTAACAATCCACACAGATTCAAAGTCTCCAAAGTTTCACAATCACCAAAGATTCACAATCCTCAAAGATTCACAATCACCAAAGATTCACAATCACCAAAGATTCACAATCACCAAAGATTCACAATCACCAAAGATTCACAATCACCACAGATTCACAATCACCACAGATTCACAATCACCACAGATTCACAATCACCACAGATTCACAATCACCACAGATTCACAATCACCAAAGATTCACAATCCTCAAAGATTCACAATCACCAAAGATTCACAATCACCACAGATTCACAATCACCACAGATTCACAATCACCACAGATTCACAATCACCAAAGATTCACAATCACCTCAGATTCACAATCACCAAAGATTCACAATCACCAAAGATTCACAATCACCAAAGATTCACAATCACCACAGATTCACAATCACCAAAGATTCACAATCACCACAGATTCACAATCACCACAGATTCACAATCACCACAGATTCACAATCACCAAAGATTCACAATCCTCAAAGATTCACAATCACCAAAGATTCACAATCACCACAGATTCACAATCACCACAGATTCACAATCACCACAGATTCACAATCACCAAAGATTCACAATCACCTCAGATTCACAATCACCACAGATTCACAATCACCAAAGATTCACAATCACCAAAGATTCACAATCACCAAAGATTCACAAGCACCAAAGATTCACAATCACCAAAGATTCACAATCACCAAAGATTCACAATCACCAAAGATTCACAATCACCAAAGATTCACAATCACCAAAGATTCACAATCACCAAAGATTCACAATCACCAAAGATTCACAATCACCAAAGATTCACAATCCTCAAAGATTCACAATCCTCAGAGATTCACAATCACCAAAGATTCACAATCACCAAAGATTCACAATCACCAAAGATTCACAATCACCAAAGATTCACAATCACCACAGATTCACAATCACCAAAGATTCACAATCACCAAAGATTCACAATCCTCAAAGATTCACAATCACCAAAGATTCACAATCACCAAAGATTCACAATCACCAAAGATTCACAATCCTCAAAGATTCACAATCACCAAAGATTCACAATCACCAAAGATTCACAATCCTCAAAGATTCACAATTACCAAAGATTCACAATCACCAAAGATTCACAATCACCTCAGATTCACAATCACCAAAGATTTACAATCACCAAAGATTCACAATCCTCAAAGATTCACAATCCTCAGAGATTCACAATCACCAAAGATTTAAAATTTCCTACGTTTTACTATTGTAAATTTTGTGGGATTTTTAGTTTTGTGCGATGGTGAATCGTTTAAGGAATGCAAATTGTGCTAGATCCAAATTTTCCATTTATAAATCTACAACCAAAAAATTAATGTTTCATTGTGCAAATAAACGCTCGCAAAGCATACTTATCGCTGGGAACCAGGTACAAAATTCCCTCTTCCCAAAATATTAGACCAAAACCCCCTCGACCAAAAAATGTTTAGTCCCCCTGCCACAACCACTTTTCAATACGATTCCCCTCAATGGAATCCTTCAATAGAATCAGTCGCTGATTCTGGCTGCTTCCTTCAGCTCTAGCATCTCGACACGCACAGGCCACCGACACCGCCGCGTCTCTTACTCTTCCCCTCGGAGAAATATTTCTTTCAAATTCTTCCCCCTAAAGCTGGCAGAGTCTGCCTGCAACTCTCCATCGTGCAGTAAGCAATCAATGCTTTTTCCACCTCGCGTAGATCCCGCCATTGGCTGCACCTGTTTTGGTCACGCGATCTTTTGTCTATGGCTGAAACCCTTCTCTAGCTCTGGTCTGTCGTGCGATCTTTTGTCTATGGCTGAAAGCCTTCTCTAGCTCCGGTCTGTGGCGCGATCTTTTGTCTATGGCGGAAACCCCCTCCTCTAGCTCCGGTCTGTGGCGCGATCTTTTGTCTATGGCTGAAACCCCTCCCTTAGCTCCGATCTCTCGCCTGATCTTCTGTCTATGGCCGAGACCCTCCGCTCGCTCTAAAATCCCATACAGCTATCCTGTCTAGTGACAGCTTATCTAGCACCGCAGGCCGCTTCAACTTGAGCCCCCCCCCCTCCTAAACCCGGCAGCATCCCCCTGTGTGTTTACCTGGCCAAGCTGGTATAAGCGGCCCGCTGTCAAGTTGAATTTGGGTTTCGCTGTCGGAGTTTTGACTGGGCAATTTTACTGGCGCAATCTGTATTATATATATATATATATATATATATATATATGTATGTATGTATACGCTATGCGCTTTGTTTTACCCTTGGCAAGCTGAAATTGTCAGAACATACCTCTGTCGCTGCTTGTCACTGGGCCGGGGCGTCAGTCATCCATTTCCATCATTGGAGGAGATGTCTCTATACTGTCTAGAGTCCCGAGCCTCGGTGTACTAAACGGTGTCCATTGGCACTTCTCTCTGGTCTCTTTCTACCAACTAAGAAGATTTATCTGATTTACATGTATTCCCAATATCCTCTCCCCTTATCACGGAAAATTCCCTGATCCAATGCTTTTTCTCTTCTCATCGTCGAGAAAAATCCCCTGATCTAATACCCCTTCTCTTCATCAAGAGAAAGATTCCCTGATCTAATACCCCTTCTCTTCCCGCCATCTAGAGAAAGATTCCCTGATCTAATACCCTTCTCTTCACATCATCTAGAGAAAGATTCCCTGATCTAACACCCCTTCTCTTCACGCCATCAAGAGAAAGATTCCCTGATCTAATACCCCTTCTCTTCCCATCATCTAGAGAAAGATTCCCTGATCTAACACCCCTTCTCTTCACGCCATCAAGAGAAAAATTCCCTTATCTAATACCCCTTTCTCTTCCCGTCATCAAGAGAAAGATTCCCTGATCTAATACCCCTTCTCTTCCCGTCATCAAGAGAAAAATTCCCTGATCTAATACCATTTCTCTTCCCGTCATCAAGAGAAAGATTCCCTGATCTAATGCCCCTTCTCTTCCCGTACATCAAGAGAAAGATTCCCTGATCTAATACCCCTTCTCTTCCCATCATCTAGAGAAAGATTCCCTGATCTAACACCCCTTCTCTTCACGCCATCAAGAGAAAAATTCCCTGATCTAATACCCCTTCTCTTCCCATCATCTAGAGAAAGATTCCCTGATCTAACACCCCTTCTCTTCACGCCATCAAGAGAAAAATTCCCTGATCTAATACCCCTTCTCTTCCCATCATCTAAAGAAAGATTCCCTGATCTAATACCCCTTCTCCTCTCGTACATCAAGAGAAAGATTCCCTGATCTAACACCCCTTCTCTTCACGTTATCAAGAGAAAAATTCCCTGATCTAATACCTTTTCTCTTTTCTCTCTTTCCAGAGCAGCTGTGGAGTATGCAAGACCCAATGGCCTCACAATTCATGGAATGCTCAAGAGTTGTGAGTTCACTCCGCAGAGTCTCTACCAACCAAGCGGCAGCCGGAACCTCCTGCCTGCATTTCACAGATTAAATCCAGTTACGAGTGCAGAGCCAGCAACAAATAGAAATCGAAAATAGGCGCCCGAATTCGAAGTTGGCGCGGATTAGCCAATTAAATATTAAATCCCGGAGGCGGGGTCTGAGAGGCCCCGCTAAGTCTGCTCAGGCGAATTCGGCTTTGAGTGCGAAGGCTTTCCGATAATCACTTTGCCAGCTCCTTGCGCTTCAGTTGTTGACCCGGCCTGCCGATGAAGAGGCCGAGGGAAAAGGGGGGAGAGAGGGGGGAGCCGTCAACAAGTGGTCAACCAGCCATCCTCCCTGGGTACTTCAGACTCGGTTTGGCAGTCATACACAGCTAAACTACAGCTTTAAAAACCTGTGCTAAAGCGATAATCGAGTCTGCACTCTCAGTGACGAAGCAAAAAATTGACCATGCAAGGGAACAGAGGACGCAAACACACTTGCTCCTTCTCAACTACAAAGGAGACAGTCGAAATATGATGAAGGGAGGAAATTGAGAGAAAGTTGGACTTGGGAAATTCAATGGGATAAACTTGCTTGCAGTCGTGTTAGTGAGGCTTGACTCCCCCTTTCCGGGTTCAACAGTTCTCGAGTGGAAGCTCTCAATCATAACACTTCAGACTTTTCCGAAGTGAGTTCGGCAGGAACTGTGATGTAGTGCGGTACTTGAATGAAACTTATTTACAATGGGTTGGGACAGAAATTCTTTTAATGGGTTCTTTTTCATGTAGCAAGTCTTGCTCCAATTTCTCAACTCCCTACCCACACGATGACTATCTGATCTAGCTGTTGAATCTATGATCTAGCTATTTATATCTACTGATCTAGCTGTTGAATCTATGATCTAGCTATTTATATCTACTGATCTAGCTGTTATATCTACTGATCTAGCTGTTATGTCTACTGATCTAGCTGTTATATCTACTGATCTAGCTGTTATGTCTACTCATCTAGCTGTTATGTCTACTGATCTAGCTGTTATGTCTACTGATCTAGCTGTTATGTCTACTGATCTAGCTATATCTACAGATCTAGCTGCTATATCTACTGATCTAGCTGTTATATGCACGCATCTAGCTGTTATATGCACGCATCTAGCTGTTATATCTACAGATCTAGATGTTATATCTACAGATCTAGCTGTATTTATCTACTTATCTAGCTGTTATATCTACTGATCTAGCTGTTATATCTACTGATCTAGCTGTTATATCTACTGATCTAGCTATCATATCTACTGATCTAGCTATCATATCTACTGATCCAGCTATCATATCTACTGATCCAGTTATCATATCTACTGATCTAGCTATCATATCTACTGATCTAGCTATCATATCTACTGATCTAGCTATCATATCTACTGATCTAGCTATCATATCTACTGATCTAGCTATCATATCTACTGATCTAGCTATCATATCTACTGATCTAGCTATCATATCTACTGATCTAGTTATCATATCTACTGATCTAGCTTTTATATATACTGATCTAGCTATTATATCTACTGATCTAGCTATCATATCTACTGATCCAGTTATCATATCTACTGATCCAGTTATCATATCTACTGATCTAGCTATCATATCTACTGATCCAGCTATCATATCTACTGATCCAGTTATCATATCTACTGATCTAGCTATCATATCTACTGATCTAGCTATCATATCTACTGATCTAGCTATCATATCTACTGATCTAGTTATCATATCTACTGATCTAGCTTTTATATATACTGATCTAGCTATCATATCTACTGATCTAGCTATCATATCTACTGATCTAGCTATCATATCTACTGATCCAGTTATCATATCTACTGATCCAGTTATCATATCTACTGATCTAGCTATCATATCTACTGATCCAGCTATCATATCTACTGATCCAGTTATCATATCTACTGATCTAGCTATCATATCTACTGATCTAGCTTTTATATATACTGATCTAGCTATTATATCTACTGATCTAGCTATCATATCTACTGATCTAGCTATCATATCTACTGATCTAGCTGTTAAATATACTTATCTAGGTGGTATATCTACTGATCTAGCTAATTGTCTCCAAGTGATCTATCTACCATGACCCACCGAGACCGAGCTTACTAAATGATGCATTCTAATGAATAAACAGTCCCGAAAATCAGCAGAGACAGCCCCGCCGCCCCATACAGCAGTCGGCTGTGTGGGGGCTGTTCCGGGCTCTTCAAAGTGCAGACAAATCAAAGCCTTTAATTTCTGGCTGACGTCCCGCCAGTCGCCACATCGCACAAGTTCATCATGCGAAGACGTACGCCCGGACAGCTCGGGCACTTCTGCCTTCCGGACCACCCAACCCAGCCTCTTGTTCAAAACTAGTACGAGCTAAGAAATAGAGAGGACGAGAGGCATAGAGAGAAAGTCGAGTGGTTCCAAGCCCACCAAACCTCGTGCGCTTAGTTAGCTCAGCGGCTTTTGTCAAAGAGACCGCAAATAAAGTTTGTGCGATAGAGAGAGAGAGGCTGCGAGAGACCAAAGGCGAAATATGAATTTTATCGGAAAATCGAAGCCGTCACAAAATCGCAACCGTTTTTTTCGGCCAGCTCTGAGGCTAAGGGCACCTCTCGGGGGAGGGCCAGTCCTGTCCTTTCAGTCTTCATACTGAATTGCTTTCACGCCCGACTCCCATCTTGCATATCTCTGTTGGCTGGAACAGGACTCGGGAAGGAAGTCGGCCTCCCCCCTCTCTCTCTTTCTATTGCATTGATTTGTGAAGGCGCCAAAGTTGGGATTTCCTAGAAGTTCACGAGACGAGCTTCTACCCGTGTCCTTGAGGCTCTTCCATGAGTTGCTACCCGTGTCCTTGAGGCTCTTCCATGAGCTGCTACCCGTGTCCTTGAGGCTCTTCCATGAGCTGCTACCCGTGTCCTTGAGGCTCTTCCATGAGCTGCTACCCGTGTCCTTGAGGCTCTTCCATGAGCTGCTACCCGTGTCCTTGAGGCTCTTCCATGAGCTGCTACCCGTGTCCTTGAGGCTCTTCCATGATGTGCTACCTGTGTCCTTGAGGCTCTTCCATGATGTGCTACCTGTGTCCTTGAGGCTCTTCCATGAGCTGCTACCCGTGTCCTTGAGGCTCTTCCATGATGTGCTACCTGTGTCCTTGAGGCTCTTCCATGAGCTGCTACCCGTGTCCTTGAGGCTCTTCCATGAGCTGCTACCCGTGTCCTTGAGGCTCTTCCATGAGTTGCTACCCGTGTCCTTGAGGCTTTGCCATGAGCTGCTACCCGTGTCCTTGAGGCTTTGCCATGAGCTGCTACCGGTGTCCTTGAGGCTCTTCTATGAGCTGCTACCCGTGTCCTTGAGGTTCTTCCATGATGTGCTACCTGTGTCCTTGAGGCTTTGCCATGAGTTGCTACCCGTGTCCTTGAGGCTCTTCCATGATGTGCTACCTGTGTCCTTGAGGCTCTTCCATGAGCTGCTACCCGTGTCCTTGAGGCTCTTCCATGATGTGCTACCCGTGTCCTTGAGGCTTTGCCATGAGCTGCTACCCGTGTCCTTGAGGCTCTTCCATGAGCTGCTACCCGTGTCTTTGAGGCTTTGCCATGAGCTTCTACCCGTGTCCTTGAGGTTCTTCCATGAGTTGCTACCCGTGTCCTTGAGGTTCTTCCATGATGTGCTACCCGTGTCCTTGAGGCTCTTCCATGAGCTGCTACCCGTGTCCTTGAGGCTCTTCCATGAGCTGCTACCCATGTCCTTGAGGCTCTTCCATGAGCTGCTACCCGTGTCCTTGAGGCTTTGCCATGAGCTGCTACCCGTGTCCTTGAGGCTTTGCCATGAGCTGCTACCGGTGTCCTTGAGGCTCTTCCATGAGCTGCTACCCGTGTCCTTGAGGTTCTTCCATGATGTGCTACCTGTGTCCTTGAGGCTCTTCCATGATGTGCTACCCGTGTCCTTGAGGCTTTGCCATGAGCTGCTACCCGTGTCCTTGAGGCTTTGCCATGAGCTTCTACCCGTGTCCTTGAGGCTCTTCCATGAGTTGCTACCCGTGTCCTTGAGGTTCTTCCATGATGTGCTACCTGTGTCCTTGAGGCTCTTCCATGAGCTGCTACCCGTGTCCTTGAGGCTCTTCCATGAGCTGCTACCCGTGTCCTTGAGGCTCTTCCATGAGCTGCTACCCGTGTCCTTGAGGCTTTGCCATGAGCTGCTACCCGTGTCCTTGAGGCTTTGCCATGAGCTGCTACCCGTGTCCTTGAGGCTTTGCCATGAGCTGCTACCCGTGTCCTTGAGGCTTTGCCATGAGCTGCTACCGGTGTCCTTGAGGCTCTTCTATGAGTTGCTACCCGTGTCCTTGAGGTTCTTCCATGATGTGCTACCTGTGTCCTTGAGGCTCTTCCATGAGCTGCTACCCGTGTCCTTGAGGCTCTTCCATGAGCTGCTACCAGTGTCCTTGAGGCTCTTCCATGAGCTGCTACCCATGTCCTTGAGGCTTTGCCATGAGCTTCTACCCGTGTCCTTGAGGTTCTTCCATGAGTTGCTACCCGTGTCCTTGAGGTTCTTCCATGATGTGCTACCTGTGTCCTTGAGGCTCTTCCATGAGCTGCTACCCGTGTCCTTGAGGCTCTTCCATGAGCTGCTACCCGTGTCCTTGAGGCTCTTCCATGAGCTGCTACCCATGTCCTTGAGGCTTTGCCATGAGCTGCTACCCATGTCCTTGAGGCTCTTCCATGAGCTGCTACCAGTGTCCTTGAGGCTATTCCATGATGTGCTACCTGTGTCCTTGAGGCTCTTCCATGAGCTGCTACCCGTTTCCTTGAGGCTCTTCCATGATGTGCTACCCGTGTCCTTGAGGCTCTTCCATGAGCTGCTACCCGTGTCCTTGAGGCTCTTCCATGAGCTGCTACCCGTGTCCTTGAGGCTCTTCCATGAGCTGCTACCCGTGTCCTTGAGGCACTTCCATGAGCTGCTACCAGTGTCCTTGAGGCTCTTCCATGAGCTGCTACCCGTGTCCTTGAGGCTCTTCCATGAGCTGCTACCCGTGTCCTTGAGGCTCTTCAACGAGCTGCAATCCATGCTTAAGCTGTTAGCTATATGTATTCAAGACTCTTTTTGATGCTTTAAATACGAGCTCTTTCCGCATTAAAAAACTGATTTCGCACTTTTCTCTACCTGGAAAAGCAGACTTGCACCAAAGCAACTGAAAGCAATGGTCAATTAGATTTGAAGCAGAGCGGAGAAAGCAAAGTGACTGAAACGAGTTGAAGGAGGCTGATTTGCCTGGCTCGCTAATCATGCGTTAACGCTGCGCCTCATTGACCAGTCAGGCGGTGCTTCGTTTCCGCCCAACAACGCTGCTTACTCCGGCCTCCGAGAGCCTCGAAACCTTCCAGGAGGCTGGCAAAGAGAGCAGTTTGAAAGTTTTTGGAGTCCGAAAACCGCCTCCACTTCCTTTCGAACCGGCACTCTCTCACTCGCCGGTCGAAGCGAAACCCGAATTCCGCCTGCACAGAGCGGCGCCGAGTTTACTAAGGGGCTCGTTTGAATGCTCTCCGCGTTTGAGCTCGATTGCTTCCGTCCGTCCCCCCCGTGACGGCAAGGCAAAAGAAGAAGACGAGAGTAGGAGACTGGGATAAGCGAAACTCGGGGCCTGTGTTTGAGAGATGCGGCGAAAGAGGCTTGACAATTAGTGAACGCGCGCCTCTCTCACGCCGTTGCGCCGCTATCTATCTTCCGAAAGTATCCACCAACAGTTTATTTTGGCTGGGATCTTCGTATCAGTTTCTGATCGCCTTGATTCTATTCATTTCCTTGAAAGGAATCGGACAAACAGGCCAGTGGAGGAGAACACCGAGTACATTTCAAGGTACTGAAAAAATTGATTAATCGATCGAGTAAAAACAAACTATGTAATACTCACAGGCCTGGTGATGCTGCAGAGTGGCCGCCAGCAGCATCAGCATTAGCTGAGACGTCATTGATCAGTTCGCGCTGTTCTACCTTTCTGTAGAAGGATTTCCTAATGGCTCTTCTGGATAGCAGACAGTCGCTTGTTTATATGCGCATGCTTGGTTGAGATGCCACCGAAGCCAAAGCTTCACTAGTAGATAAGCTAATACTGCCCGCCTGGCCTCAGTCTCGACAGCCAATGAGGTTGCTTTGTGCGCAGCGGCTGTTCCTATTGGCTTGGAGAATCAAATTGGATAGCATGACGGTAACATTTGCTTTCGGCAGTCGAGATGATGATTAAACCTCCTGCCACTGCATAGTAGAGCATTTGACCATAGACAATGAAGCTCACGGGCGTCGCCATGGATTTTATGGTGGGGGACAAAGCATTGCATTACTTTGAGAATCTGTTTTGTTAGCACTCACTCATTTTAGCGCCTCATGCACTCATTTTAGCGCCACAGACACTCATTTTAGCGCCACAGGCACTCATTTTGGCGCCACAGGTGCTATGGTTTAGCGCCCTGAAATTATTGATTTCCACAACGGATCACAAGGTGGGGTCATATACTAAAATTTTAGAGTTTTCTTTTACCAAATTTACTCGTATTTTTTGCTTTTTCCATTCATTTTTCTCGTGTTCACTTGTAGCGTTCTCCTGCAGTCTGCTTCTTTTTTTGGGCTGACCGTCTTCAAGTTCTCAGTGTCGGGAGTTCTTGGCTTTAGAAGCGTCTCCCAATTCAAGTCGTCATGGTTCTCAGTGAAAAGAGCTATCTTCAGCAGTCAGGAAGCGTGCAGGTATCGGCGCGGCGATCACAAAGGCTGTTTGGAAAGGCTGACAATCTTCTCTCCGTGGATATTGGTCGAGCTGCAAATCGTGCGGATGTGGAGGCAATTGTGCAGATTCTGAAGTCGAAGTTGACAGCAGTGCAAGCATTGGATGAAGCCATAGAGGAGTCTATCGCTGATAGGGGCTGGATGCTGAAGTGGAAGAGAATCAAGCTTATTCGATGAAGTGTATCAGCTGCATTAAGATGCTGGAAGCAGCTTTCAATATTCAATAGTCAACAATCGCCGGAGGAGGCAATAGCGACTAAAAGTCGTTCCGTAGAGTCCGGGTCGCAGATCAAGCTTCCCAAGAGGCGAATTCCGACATTCACGGGGGAGATTTCGGCGTGGCAGTCGTTTTGGGATCAGTTTGACTCTTCCATACATCGCAACTCGAGCCTGTCAGATATACCGGTAGACAATTTCAACTATCTCATATTTTGCGAGAGCGCTACGGAAAGAAAGAAATCAAAGTCAAGAACTTACGATTTCTTGACGCCAGCACCTGACGCCACGAACAAAATGTTCCTATTGCACCTATTGCAAAGCTTCGCATTATTCGGAAAATTTGAAAAATGGAGTTTCCGACCATTGAATACTGTTTGATTCGGTACTGTTTGATTCGCCTTGCCCTCCTTGGTATTACATGATTGGCATGCTGCGCCGCGATATTTACCATTGTAGTGATTATGCTCTCGAAATTTTTTACTATCTACAAATGGCCTTGAGCAGAGAAAACATTGTTCTGCCGCTTTGTAATCAGTCTCTTCGTCATCACTTAATCTTGCATGTTTATATCTATCCATTTCATTTCTTATATGCTCAAACTTTTTGATTACGGCTTCAACGAATGATTCCACTGTAGTATTTGAAATAATATCTGATTTTATAATATTTTCATAGTCGGAACTAATACAAAGTGTCTAGTTTGATAGCTCTATGGATTTATTATCTATCGATACATAATCCAATATTGCATAAAACACAAATGGCTTTCTTACACTCATGTGGTAGTTCTTAAACTTTAACATCCTCTTATCAATCTTTGGAACTTCAATTGACACATTGAAGTCGACACAAAGCGCTTTATGATTATCCAGTGCATCCTCGGAGTATTTAACCTGAAGGCATTTTCTACAAAGAAAAACCCTATTGTTAAACGTGAGGAATAAGTTTAGGTCTGTTATTAAACAATAATGATTTTTAACAGGTAGTAAATCAATAACATCGGGGTTGTCATAATCTTATGTCAGACGAATAGAATATATTGACTCTTTAGTATTTATATCTCTCAATCCAAACACATTTATATGGAGGCTGTTCAACTTTTAAATCTCAGAGATATCTCAAATGTCCACTGGAAATTCAACGTCTCCTAAGTTTATTTCATTTATATACTGTGTATACTTACCAACTCTATATCTATGTTCCTTCACAGGATGGAGCTTGGCTAAAATAGACCAGAGAAAGCACCTATTGTCTTTAGTATTCTAAACATTTACTAATACGTTTGATTCAATTGGAATTCTAATATAAGTTCCTCCCTTCAACTGATTATTGCCAACAACTTTCAACACAATCTTTACTAACTTAACAAAATGATATCCCGATCCCCTTTCATTAAAACTATCCTTCCATTCATCGAATTCATCCAGAACATCCTGAATTGTAGTTTCTATACTAGTTTTCACTTGGAAAAGATTTAACAAAATTCGATACTTTGAATGATATTGGAACTCAATCCACTTGTCGGTAGTTCCTTTATAAAATTCTGCAACAAAGGAAATTCTGTATTTTATTGAATCTCTAGCCATCAAATGTTTGGAAAGAATTGCAGGGAGATTAAACCGTGAATTTCTTCAACGGAGTCGAGATCAAACTCATAAGAGGCCGCTGGTATTTTCCATTCCATTTTTAAGAAAAACATTATACAATATTAATTGTAGGGAGGTGCACATGGAGCATCTGATTGAAGATTGAGTGTTGCCGAGTACTCTTTTGGCTTATCAGCTAGACCCAATTTTTCTCTCAGATCTTTCTCCAGCAATTCCTTTTTAATTTTTTCCTTCGCTGAATGACCAAGTCTACTCTCTTTGAGGATTTTATCAACGACTTCCGAATGGTTAACTAGTTTTCCCCCTTGCTTATTACCTTGAGGCACAAGAGAAGTATCTAACAATTTGTCTCTTTTCTCTCTATTCTGAATAAATGGCAGTAGCTGCTTGAACCTCTTCAAGAGTTATTCTGTAATCATCAACTGCTTTTTGGGAGTATATATACAATCTCTCTCTGTATTGATTTGCCAGATCTCTGAGAACAATGTATTTTGCCTTCTGCTTTTGGCAATGCATTTTCACAGCTGCAAACAATGACATGGATTTTACAGCTTCAAAACCACTCATTGCCCCGATTACTACTCCAATGACTAAGGGATTCAATGTCAGTATCGATGTCGCTATGCCAATTCCTGTAGCAGCCAAGAGACTTACATTTCCTGTCACAATGTTGATCCAATTTATCCTGCTACTTTGTCGTTTGTACTTGTTTACCTTTTTGCTATAAATTGTAAGATCTTTAGTAATGCATTCAATACTGCCTTTGATTTCACCCTTTCTCTGATTGAAATAGTCCCGTTCCCTCGAATCTGCTTCATGCAGCTCAACCACAGGATAGACGTGTTCACTTTCATCATTCATTTTTATGTGGCAATTATGTCTAAAATCGGATAAAGTTGAAAGCCTGAAACAATAAGAACCGTTGATCCTTCAGTGGCTGAATTAATATGCACTCTATAAACGGAGAATTTTTCGGTGGAAGCTACTTCGAAGTACTTCATCACTCCAGAAACTAAACCAGCGTTTTCGGCAGAAAAAAATATTCCTAAAGTCTCTCTTGTTATTGCTACCTTTTAGAATAAAACTTTTTGGTTGATTTTTTATAATTTCACTACCTACTGCTTTGGTTCCTTTCAATCCGAATTTCCAAATTTGAATAGACTCGGGAAGTTTTACTTCAATGTAAGAATTGGGTTCATTCCTCGATGCCCATTCTGAATTAGATACTATATAACCCCAATTATCTGACGTTTCAAATGCTCCTGATGACGCTACATTGAAACCACAGTGGAGTGTACCGATTCTTCTTCACCTTCTCTGCTCAAAGTGATTCAGATTTCAGAATTTTCATTGTGGACCAAGCTCACTCGAGTGGTTGGTTGGGTCTTGAGATTTGTCAGCATCTTGCGCCATCGGATTGTTAAATAACCATCCTTGTTAACGGCTACGGAAATATTACAGGCAGGACAGTCAGTGCTGCGAGCCGTGCGAATGAGTGCGACACTCATCCTGCGACAATGAGTGTAAATCATTGTCGAACGAAATTTCGTGCCTCAGCGGTTCTGGACCTCGCACGCCGTTAGTGCACGATCTCAAATTGTTCCTTGATCCTACTGGATTAGTTCGGTCAGCGGGTCGTCTGCAGGGCGCTGTGCCCTTCGACACCAACGATCCGGTGCTGATTCCCTCAAAGCACCCGCTCGAAACCTTGCTTGTCCGTCATTACCATGTGGCTGTGATGCATTCCGGGTGGCGGCAACAATATGCAAGCTTCGTGAACATTTTTGGGTTTTAAAGGCGAGACAGTGTGTGAAGCAGTTATTGGCGGGGTGTGTTGTGTGCAAGAAGTTTCAAGGTCGACCGTTTTCCGTGTGTGCGGTTCCGCAGCTTCCATCCTTCCGTTTGTCAACTGTTCGTGCTTTTCGTACAATAGGACTGGATTATGCTGCTCCGATATTCTATCGGACGGCGGAGGGTGGTGAGAGCAAAAAGGCGTACATCCTGCTCTTCACTTGCTCAGCAACTCGAAGTTGTTTCTCATCTGGAAGTTGTTTCAAGGATGGACAGCGAACAACTTCTGCATGCACTGCGTCGGTCCGTGGCTCGAAGGGGCATTCCCTCCATCGTCAGTGACAATGCACGGACATTTCGGTCAGGCGCCAAACGGATCGGCGCTAGTATCTCAGAAGAGCTGCAGTCGTTCTGTTCGTCGAAGAAGATTTGTTGGCATTTTGTGCCCGAGGGAGCTTTTTGGTGGGGAGGTTACTGGGAAAGGCTGATTGGCATCGTGAAGATGGCACTAAAAAGGCTGCAGGTCGACAGCTGTTTACCTACGACCAGTTGATCACTCTAACTGTGGAAGTCGAAGCTGTGGTAAACTGTCGGTCGCTGTTGTATGTAACCTTCGGATTCAGGCGACGGTTGAAGGTCATCACACCGTCCCATTTCATTGCAGCTAGTCGTCTCAGTGAGGCGGACTCCGTTCTACCGCTTTCGAAACGGCTTACAATGCTTAGAGCAGCTCTGGATTGGTTTTGTAACCAATGAAAGACGTCCTACTTGGAGTCTCAGCGCGAGAAAGCCCTAAAGGATCAACCTAACCGCCGCCCGCCAAATGTTGGTGAAGTGGTTCTTCCGGCAGGTGAAGCTCGACAACCAAAACTCAAGTGGAAATTGGGTATTGTCGAGGAAGTGCATCCTGGCCGTGATGGTGCGATCCGTTCGGTTCTTCTTCGCGTTGCGGGTGCTGGGAGTTCCCGGCGCTGGGAACGGGTGAGGCGGCCAGTCCAGTCGTTGATTCCTTTAGAGCTTCAATCCTAAGTCCGTTTTTTACCTTTCCCATGACTTTCGAATTCGTTTGTTAACTTTTTTGACAGCCTCTCGCCAAAATTTGTAATGGGAAAGGTTTGTTTTTCTGCTTTGAGATAATTCTCTTGGTGCGCGCCGCCTTCAAGATCGGCAACGAGCGAGTGACCAACACGGCGCTCTATCATCGCGCCGGCCTGGCCCGTCCTAGCGATCTGCTGCGCCGTCGGCGACTCCAGCTGGCAGGCCACGTCATCCGCGCCGAGGCCTACTGTCCGGAGCCGGTGCAGGAGGTGCTGCTACTTACGTTGCAGGCACCCTACCGGCGGGGACAGGCGAGGACTCGGCGCTACGTCGACTGTCTGCTGGCTGACGCCGGCGCCCCGGACTCTGCCGGCGGTGCGGCCTTTGTTCGCGCCCAAGCTTCGAAGCGCGCCATCTGACGCTGCTTTTGCGAACTGACAGCAGACTCTGTTGTTGTTGTTGTTGTTCTTGGTTATGGGCGATGTTACGTGTCATTATTCGTCATTCTTCCATTTAAATTTTCCCTTCATCGATCATGCTCACGCGCTTAAACTTGGCTCTATCGGTTATTTGTTCTCCGCTGACTGTCTCACTTAAAGCAACGAACCACCTCTCTCTCCGTTAGGCTAAAATAGTTTTTTCATTTTTCATTGTTTGCAACAAGTTCGAACGTAGTGTAATTACGTTGTAATGTATGTATGTATGTTCGGAACGCTTTTTCGAATTGAAAATCAAATGATAAATCATCTGG
>NIVC01004130.1:0-58675 GCA_002269645.1 Macrostomum lignano | reverse complement strand
ATTCATTAAGCGTACCATATGTCAATACTTGGGATGCAGCTTGCAGACCAGGACAAGCGATGGCGCCCCCATGTTGTCTGAAAGAGCTGCACAGATGCACTTCGCTTGTGGACCAAAGGCAAGAGCAGAGCATGAAGTTCGGCATCCCGATGTTGTGGAGAGAACCATCAAATCACATCAGCGACTGCTATTTTTGCGCCATCAACCTGAACGGTATAAATCGCAACAATTGGCATAACTCTCACATACCCTGACCTTGAAACAGCGCGTCGGCCAGTCCTCCACTGTGAGGAAATTCTTGTACCTGCGTATGCTGGGCTGCAAGACATCAGCGACGGCGAAGATGACATGGAATGCAACACCGGGATGCAATCGCTTATGATGATGCCTACTTGCCTTCTGACGAGAGCTGTGCTCCTCAGACTTTCTCGCAAGAAGAGCTGAATGACTTGGTGCGCGATCTGCATCTTTCCAAGCAAGCCAGCAAGCTACTGGCTTCCAGGCTGAAGTCGAAGAACTTTCTCGGTGAAGATGCAACAGGCACGGCCCATTAATGAAGTACTTCGCGCAGGAGAAAGACTATGTTCTGCAAAAAAATTGCCTACCACGACCACCAACGGGTAATTTGCGTTGATCTGAAGATGGTAAATTTTCTGCAAGGCCAGCAATCAGGCTACACCAAGTTTCCCTGTTTCTTGTGCATGTGGGACAGCCGTGCAAAGCAGAAGCACTACATTCAGAAGGAATGGCCTGTCAGAGAGCATCTGGAGCCTTGCAAAGAACGTGATCCACGAGCCATTGGTCAATCGCGACAAGATCTTGTTCCCACCCCTGCACATCAAATTGAGCCTCATCAAGCAATTCACCAAAGCGCTCGACAAGCAAGGAAAGTGCTTCGAGTATTTGTGCTATGCATTTCCGTCACTCACTGAGGAGAAGCTGAAGGCTGGCATATTTGAACTTTTAGGAAATCGAGCTGACGAATGTGGAAAGGGCAGCCTGGCGTGCTTTTTGCCAGGTGGTCAGCAACTTTCTAGGAAATAGGAAAGCTGACAACTGTCAGGAATTGGTTGGGCAGCCTGGCGTGCTTTTTGCCAGGTGGTCAGCAACTTTCTAGGAAATAGGAAAGCTGACAACTGTCAGGAATTGGTTGGGCAGCCTGGCGTGCTTTTGCCAGGTAGTCAGCAACTTTCTAGAAAATAGGAAAGCTAACAACTGTCAGGAATTGGTTGGGCAGCCTGGCGTGCTTTTTGCCAGGTGGTCAGCAACTTTCTAGAAAATAGGAAAGCTGACAACTGAGGAATTGGTTGAAAACTTGATGGCTGCATATTGCAGGATAGGGTGTAATATGAGCATCAAGATGCATTACCTGAATTCCCACCTCTCGAGATTTCCGGACAACCTCGGCGCTTTGAGTGATAAACAAGGAGAGCGCTACCAACAGGACATCAAAACGATGGAGACGCGTTACCAAGGGAGATGGTATGCTGCGATGATGGCTGATTACTGCTGGTGCTTGAAGCGTGATCAGACAGACAAAATTCATCACAGAAGGCCATAAGAAAACGCCTGCCCTTGACATGAGCTTAGACTTTCGTTTTGCCTGTTTTATGCATTTATACTTGTTTTTAGTATGCTTGTGTGCACTGCAATGCATAAGGTTGCTAAATGCGACAAAATATAATAGCTAATTGCAGTTCTAATACTTACATTAGATAAAGCGATATTTAAAACATGGAAATCAGCGGAAATCAGAGATTTTTAGATTCAGCACATTAAAATTACCTGTAATCAGCTAAAAAACCTCCAACCTATTTTTCATTGTTGACCAGTGAATCAGTGGATTAAAACTAAAAAGCTTGGCGGCCCAGGCTCGATTCCAAGCGCAGTCACACTGATTGCAGACAATTAACGCCCTTGAGGGCCAACCCAAAAAGGCGCAGTGAAGTGTACATGCCTAACGATAAAGTTAGGGCCGCTGTACACTAAAAACCAGGAGCTCATAGCTCATAAATCTTCATAGAAGGAATAGAAATTTCGAAGGGATTGGATAATAGGGGACAGAATTCTACAGAGACAGACAGACCATTATGCTAATTAAAAGAATCCGTCTAATTATTGGATCGGCGGCTGTGCAACTAACAAAGGCATGTATGAAATGATAGGTGCGACTGACGGCACATCAATTAATTATCCAAACCCTTTGATAATAATAATGGCGTTCAATCTTAAGGACAAAATGAATGTTTGGAAACTCTACTTTCGATACATATCGGCGCTCACCTTTTTTCTCTCGTTTACTGCCAGATCGGCTGCCAAGCGGTTGGCATTTCTCTGGCAGATCTGGGGCGCTTCTTGAAGCAAATCGAAGCGAACTGTGAAGGCCGCCGAAAAAGCCGCGACGGGCGGAGCTGTGCTCTTTCGCCTGCTGCTGCCGAGAGGACGACTTTCCGCCCCAAGCTCTGAGGCTGTGCTGCTTGTTACTGGGGCAGCTTTTCTCCTGGCGCTGCAGCGGCGGCGGTGGAGGCGGCGGCTGCTGGACCGCTGGCGAGTCGAACAGGCCAACGCCGCATCCGCTCTCTAGCAGAAGATAAAACAACATTTTTTTAAGTTCATTTGCAAATCACTAATAAAACACTAATAAACTACTAGCCACAAAATCTGGACTATTATAGTGTTTATAGAGCCAAATCTGTAAGATAATGGAAATAAGGAATCTATAAAGCCACCTTAAGCATAAAAAATCTACACGAGGGGAAACTAAACTCACCCGAAGGAAACCTAAAAAAACTAAAATTACCCTAAGGTAACCTAAAAAACTAAACCCATCCCAAGGTAACCTAAAAAACTAAACCCATCCCAAGGTAACCTAAAAAAAACTAAACCCATCCCAAGGTAACCTAAAAAAACTTAAATTACCCTAAGGTAACCTAAAAAACTAAACCCATCCAAAGTCTAAAAAACTAAACCCGACCTAACTGAAACCTAAAAAACTAAACCCAATCTGAGGAAACCTAAACAACTAAAATTACGCCAAGGTAACCTAAAAAACTAAACTCATTCTAAGGTAACCTAAAAAACTAAACCCATCCCAAGGTAACCTAAAAAACTAAACCCATCCCAAGGTAACCTAAAAAACTAAACCCATCTCAAGGTAACCTAAAAAACTAAACACATCCTAAGGAAACCTAAAAAACTAAGGCTACCTTAAGATTACCCTAAGAAAAACTAAAAAAACTAAATCCGACCTAAAGGTAAACTAAAAAACTAAACCAAACCTACACCAGTGCAAGTAACCAACACGTCAACCAGTGGACAATCAATCAACCAATGAACTCACGTGACATCAAAGAGCCGCCGCCGCCGCCGAAGCCGGCAAAGCTGAGCTGCTCGTGGCTGACATGAAACAGGTGCTTCACGTCCGTCGGCTGCGAGATATTCAACGAAGCGCCGCCGTCGGCTGGAATGTCGATACTGACATTGCCGGCGGCGTCTCCGTTGCTAGGGGCAACCGGGTGCGAGTTCGGCACCGAGTGGTTGCCGCCGGCGCCGGCCGAAGAGCGCAGAAACGACAATCCGCCGTGACGTCGAAATGTCGACCTACGCGGCGGTTTCGGCGGCGTGTGCTGCGCGGCGTAGGCGGCCGCGGCCGCGGTGGAAGACTGCAGCTGCACCTGCAGCAGCGAGATGGTCAACTCGCGCGACAGGACTTCGATTTCGTGCTGCCTTTGCTGCTCGGCGATGCGCTGCTCCAGCATCCGCATTCGAAGCTCGGCGTCCACCAGCTGCCGATCTTTCTCTTCAAGCTGGCGCTCCTTGTCTCGGAGCTGGTCGAATGCGGCCTGAACCTGCTGGCGCCAGTCCGCCTGCGGGGGCGAATGGGGTTTCCATTGGTTTCAATTAGGTTCCTTAGGTTTTCATTGGATTCCTTCGATTGCGATTAGTTTCCATTGGATTTTATTGGCTTCCATTAGTTTCCATGTGTTTTTATAGGTTTTTATGGGTTCTCATTAGTTTCCATTGGTTTCCATTGGTTTCCATGGGTTCCATTGGTTTCCATTGGTTCCATTGGTTTCCATGGGTTCCATTGGTTTCCATTGGTTTCCATGGGTTTTATTGGTTTCCATTGGTTTCCATGGGTTTACAAGGGTTTTCATATTAGACCCTATTGAGTTCCATTTGGTTTCACTGGGTTTCCTTTGGGTTTCCCATCGGAATCTATCGAGCTGTATGGCTTCTATTAGACACACACACACACACACACACACACACACACACACTCTCTCTCTCTCTCTCTCTGGCCTGACGAAGAGGCCAGAGGCTCGAAACCGGTAGCCCAGATTTAATTAATTATTTTTTAAAAACGCCGTGACTTCTCTTCTCTCTCTTTCTCTTTCTCTCCTCACCTGCAGTTCATCGAAGTCGTCAAAGCCGACACTGGCGATGTCCTTCAATCTGTGCAGCACCTCGGCAAACGCTGGCCGACCTTCCGGCGCCTCGGACCAGCAGTCCTCGAGCAGGCGACGGAACCCAACGGGACAGCCGTCGGGAATGGGCAGCCGGAACAGGCCCCTGGCTACATTGTACATGATCTGGTAGGGCAGCAGGTTGGCGTAAGGCACCTCCCCGGTCAGCAGTTCCCAGAGCACGACGCCGTAGGACCAGACATCGGCGTGCCAGGTGTAGGGGCACTGGCCGCGCAGCTGCTCCGGACTCATGTAGGCGTGAGTCCCGACACCGCCTGGGCCGCCGGTTTGGTCAGCAGCCGCAGCGGCGGCAGCGGCTACGGCCGAGGAGGTCGCAGAATCATCGTTGGCAGCAGTAGCGGGTTCAACATCGGGCAGAGTTATGCAGCACTGTTTGGCCAGGCCGAAATCTGAGATTAATAATACCTGACGATTGAGCAGCCAGTCGCGCTGGCGCTCATGCTCAGCCAGGTCGTCGATTGATTCGGCATCGGCTTGAGGCGGCGGCATTGCGTGTTTTAGCAGGACTGGGTGTTGAGAAAGAAAACAGAAAATGAATTAAAATAGTGTATTTTCTACTTTAAAATTGTTTTTTACCGTATACTACTTATAAGAAAAACGTTTGTCAGTAGTATTATTTGAATATTAAAGAAACGATAACCATCGATTTCACGCCTCAAAAAGCTATTGCCTTAGTTTAGCTATTTCCAAGAAAATTTTTAACTAAAATCTTCGGTCGCATTTATTTATAATAATTACCTACCATCATACTACTAAGAGCTAATAAAGTCGATGCGGTAGTAGTGTCTAAGCATAATAATGCTTGTGATTGTGGCGTACTAACCGTGACTAATCTAGCTTAACCTGATTCTAGTCAGTCTTTTAAAACATTATAATGTGGGACTAACTAAATAAATAATCAGCAATAAGTGTATATTAAATAAAAAATCAACGTATACTACTTAAATGGTCAATAGTACTATGGTATTTTAAATAGTAGCTGATTTATCAAAAATAATCAGGATGCTCATACTAAAGTACACATTGGTACATTAGTCTCGCAATCTAGAATAGTGTCGCTAAATTAATCTAAGCAATTGCCCTCGATTCTGTGTGTTGGGACTGAGAAATCGAAGACTCCTCGCTGAAGTTGCATCAAACTAAATTATTCGTCTTGGCCTGTCTATCATCAGTGCTCGGGGATTCTTCCCTAGCAATTCGACAGTCAACAACTCTGAACTGCCTGCCTGTACCATTAAGAATGCTTTGATATATATATATATATATCAAACTAAAAGTGCTCAGTCAGGCAGGCAGTCAAGCTAAATTCGATTTCTCTCTCTCTATCTTTCTCTCTCTCTCTCTCTCTCTCTCTCTCTCTCTCTCTCTCTCTCTCTCTCTCTCTCTCTCTCTCTCTCTCTCGGGTTAACGGCATTATTTATTATTCAATTAAATTATTCATAGCAGCCAATCGATTCATATAACAATAATTGCATTTATTCAGATATTAAAATATTCATCAGTTCATTCTTCGATTCATCCGCAACGACCGGGATATGCCGGGAACAGAACGGCTTTCAGTGCCACAGCCTGTCAGCCAGTCAGCATTTCTATCTACTGTTCACTATGTACAGTATGGCTCAATTGACTGCCCCAGTCTGACCCATACCAGTGTGCCCCATATGCATAGTGTCTACCTATCTAACTATAGTGTCTACCTATCTAACTATAGTGTCTACCTATCTAACTATAGTGTCTACCTATCTAACTATAGTGTCTACCTATCTAACTATAGTGTCTACCTATCTAACTATAGTGTCTACCTATCTAACTATAGTGTCTACCTATCTGCATAGTGTCTACCTATCTGCATAGTGTCTACCTATCTGCATAGTGTCTACCTATCTGCATAGTGTCTGACAATCTGCATAGTGTCTACCTATCTAACTATAGTGTCTACCTATCTAACTATAGTGTCTACCTATCTAACTATAGTGTCTACCTATCTAACTTTAGCGTCTACCTATCTAACTATAGTGTCTACCTATCTGCATAGTGTCTACCTATCTGCATAGTGTCTACCTATCTAACTATAGTGTCTACCTATCTGCATAGTGTCTACCTATCTAACTATAGTGTCTACCTATCTAACTATAGTGTCTACCTATCTAACTATAGTGTCTACCTATCTAACTTTAGTGTCTACCTATCTAACTATAGTGTCTACCTATCTGCATAGTGTCTACCTATCTGCATAGTGTCTACCTATCTAACTATAGTGTCTACCTATCTGCATAGTGTCTACCTATCTAACTATAGTGTCTACCTATCTAACTATAGTGTCTACCTATCTAACTATAGTGTCTACCTATCTGCATAGTGTCTACCTATCTAACTATAGTGTCTACCTATCTAACTTTAGTGTCTACCTATCTAACTATAGTGTCTACCTATCTGCATAGTGTCTACCTATCTAACTATAGTGTCTACCTATCTAACTATAGTGTCTACCTATCTAACTATAGTGTCTACCTATCTAACTATAGTGTCTACCTATCTAACTATAGTGTCTACCTATCTAACTATAGTGTCTACCTATCTAACTATAGTGTCTACCTATCTGCATAGTGTCTACCTATCTAACTATAGTGTCTACCTATCTAACTATAGTGTCTACCTATCTAACTATAGTGTCTACCTATCTGCATAGTGTCTACCTATCTAACTATAGTGTCTACCTATCTAACTTTAGTGTCTACCTATCTAACTATAGTGTCTACCTATCTGCATAGTGTCTACCTATCTAACTATAGTGTCTACCTATCTAACTATAGTGTCTACCTATCTAACTATAGTGTCTACCTATCTAACTATAGTGTCTACCTATCTAACTATAGTGTCTACCTATCTAACTATAGTGTCTACCTATCTGCATAGTGTCTACCTATCTAACTATAGTGTCTACCTATCTAACTATAGTGTCTACCTATCTAACTATAGTGTCTACCTATCTAACTATAGTGTCTACCTATCTGCATAGTGTCTACCTATCTAACTATAGTGTCTACCTATCTGCATAGTGTCTACCTATCTAACTATAGTGTCTACCTATCTGCATAGTGTCTACCTATCTAACTATAGTGTCTACCTATCTGCATAGTGTCTACCTATCTGCATAGTGTCTACCTATCTAACTTTAGTGTCTACCTATCTGCATAGTGTCTACCTATCTGCATAGTGTCTACCCATCCAACTATAGTGTCTACCTATCTAACTATAGTGTCTACCCATCTGCATAGTGTCTACCTATCTGCATAGTGTCTACCTATCTGCATAGTGTCTACCCATCCAACTATAGTGTCTAACTATCTAACTATAGTGTCTACCTATCTAACTATAGTGTCTACCTATCTAACTATAGTGTCTACCTATCTGCATAGTGTCTACCTATCTGCATAGTGTCTACCCATCCAACTATAGTGTCTACCTATCTAACTATAGTGTCTACCTATCTAACTATAGTGTCTACCTATCTAACTATAGTGTCTACCTATCTAACTATAGTGTCTACCTATCTGCATAGTGTCTACCTATCTAACTATAGTGTCTACCTATCTAACTATAGTGTCTACCTATCTAACTATAGTGTCTACCTATCTGCATAGTGTCTACCTATCTAACTTTAGTGTCTACCTATCTAACTATAGTGTCTACCTATCTAACTTTAGTGTCTACCTATCTAACTATAGTGTCTACCTATCTAATTATAGTGTCTACCTATCTAACTATAGTGTCTACCTATCTAACTATAGTGTCTACCTATCTAACTATAGTGTCTACCTATCTAACTATAGTGTCTACCTATCTGCATAGTGTCTACCTATCTAACTATAGTGTCTACCTATCTGCATAGTGTCTACCTATCTAACTATAGTGTCTACCTATCTGCATAGTGTCTACCTATCTAACTTTAGTGTCTACCTATCTAACTATAGTGTCTACCTATCTAACTTTAGTGTCTACCTATCTAACTATAGTGTCTACCTATCTAACTATAGTGTCTACCTATCTAACTATAGTGTCTACCTATCTAACTATAGTGTCTACCTATCTAACTATAGTGTCTACCTATCTAACTATAGTGTCTACCTATCTAACTATAGTGTCTACCTATCTAACTATAGTGTCTACCTATCTGCATAGTGTCTACCTATCTAACTTTAGTGTCTACCTATCTAACTTTAGTGTCTACCTATCTAACTATAGTGTCTACCTATCTGCATAGTGTCTACCTATCTAACTATAGTGTCTACCTATCTAACTATAGTGTCTACCTATCTAACTATAGTGTCTACCTATCTAACTATAGTGTCTACCTATCTGCATAGTGTCTACCTATCTAACTATAGTGTCTACCTATCTGCATAGTGTCTACCTATCTAACTATAGTGTCTACCTATCTGCATAGTGTCTACCTATCTGCATAGTGTCTACCTATCTAACTTTAGTGTCTACCTATCTAACTATAGTGTCTACCTATCTGCATAGTGTCTACCTATCTAACTATAGTGTCTACCTATCTAACTATAGTGTCTACCTATCTAACTATAGTGTCTACCTATCCAACTATAGTGTCTACCTATCTAACTATAGTGTCTACCTATCTAACTATAGTGTCTACCTATCTGCATAGTGTCTACCTATCTAACTATAGTGTCTACCTATCTGCATAGTGTCTACCTATCTAACTATAGTGTCTACCTATCTGCATAGTGTCTACCTATCTGCATAGTGTCTACCTATCTAACTTTAGTGTCTACCTATCTGCATAGTGTCTACCTATCTGCATAGTGTCTACCCATCCAACTATAGTGTCTACCTATCTAACTATAGTGTCTACCTATCTGCATAGTGTCTACCTATCTGCATAGTGTCTACCTATCTGCATAGTGTCTACCCATCCAACTATAGTGTCTAACTATCTAACTATAGTGTCTACCTATCTAACTATAGTGTCTACCTATCTAACTATAGTGTCTACCTATCTGCATAGTGTCTACCTATCTGCATAGTGTCTACCCATCCAACTATAGTGTCTACCTATCTAACTATAGTGTCTACCTATCTAACTATAGTGTCTACCTATCTAACTATAGTGTCTACCTATCTAACTATAGTGTCTACCTATCTAACTATAGTGTCTACCTATCTAACTATAGTGTCTACCTATCTAACTATAGTGTCTACCTATCTAACTATAGTGTCTACCTATCTGCATAGTGTCTACCTATCTAACTTTAGTGTCTACCTATCTAACTATAGTGTCTACCTATCTAACTTTAGTGTCTACCTATCTAACTATAGTGTCTACCTATCTAACTATAGTGTCTACCTATCTAACTATAGTGTCTACCTATCTAACTATAGTGTCTACCTATCTAACTATAGTGTCTACCTATCTAACTATAGTGTCTACCTATCTGCATAGTGTCTACCTATCTAACTTTAGTGTCTACCTATCTAACTATAGTGTCTACCTATCTAACTATAGTGTCTACCTATCTAACTATCGTGTCTACCTATCTGCATAGTGTCTACCTATCTAACTATAGTGTCTACCTATCTGCATAGTGTCTACCTATCTAACTATAGTGTCTACCTATCTGCATAGTGTCTACCTATCTAACTTTAGTGTCTACCTATCTAACTATAGTGTCTACCTATCTAACTTTAGTGTCTACCTATCTAACTATAGTGTCTACCTATCTAACTATAGTGTCTACCTATCTAACTATAGTGTCTACCTATCTAACTATAGTGTCTACCTATCTAACTATAGTGTCTACCTATCTAACTATAGTGTCTACCTATCTAACTATAGTGTCTACCTATCTAACTATAGTGTCTACCTATCTAACTATAGTGTCTACCTATCTGCATAGTGTCTACCTATCTAACTTTAGTGTCTACCTATCTAACTTTAGTGTCTACCTATCTAACTTTAGTGTCTACCTATCTAACTATAGTGTCTACCTATCTGCATAGTGTCTACCTATCTAACTATAGTGTCTACCTATCTAACTATAGTGTCTACCTATCTAACTATAGTGTCTACCTATCTAACTATAGTGTCTACCTATCTAACTATAGTGTCTACCTATCTAACTATAGTGTCTACCTATCTGCATAGTGTCTACCTATCTAACTATAGTGTCTACCTATCTGCATAGTGTCTACCTATCTGCATAGTGTCTACCTATCTAACTTTAGTGTCTACCTATCTGCATAGTGTCTACCTATCTGCATAGTGTCTACCCATCCAACTATAGTGTCTAACTATCTAACTATAGTGTCTACCTATCTAACTATAGTGTCTACCTATCTAACTATAGTGTCTACCTATCTAACTATAGTGTCTACCTATCTAACTATAGTGTCTACCTATCTAACTATAGTGTCTACCTATCTAACTATAGTGTCTACCTATCTAACTATAGTGTCTACCTATCTAACTATAGTGTCTACCTATCTGCATAGTGTCTACCTATCTAACTTTAGTGTCTACCTATCTAACTATAGTGTCTACCTATCTAACTTTAGTGTCTACCTATCTAACTATAGTGTCTACCTATCTAACTATAGTGTCTACCTATCTAACTATAGTGTCTACCTATCTAACTATAGTGTCTACCTATCTAACTATAGTGTCTACCTATCTAACTATAGTGTCTACCTATCTGCATAGTGTCTACCTATCTAACTATAGTGTCTACCTATCTGCATAGTGTCTACCTATCTAACTATAGTGTCTACCTATCTAACTATAGGGTCTACCTATCTAACTATAGTGTCTACCTATCTGCATAGTGTCTACCTATCTAACTATAGTGTCTACCTATCTAACTTTAGTGTCTACCTATCTAACTATAGTGTCTACCTATCTGCATAGTGTCTACCTATCTAACTATAGTGTCTACCTATCTAACTATAGTGTCTACCTATCTAACTATAGTGTCTACCTATCTAACTATAGTGTCTACCTATCTAACTATAGTGTCTACCTATCTAACTATAGTGTCTACCTATCTAACTATAGTGTCTACCTATCTAACTATAGTGTCTACCTATCTAACTATAGTGTCTACCTATCTGCATAGTGTCTACCTATCTAACTATAGTGTCTACCTATCTAACTATAGTGTCTACCTATCTAACTATAGTGTCTACCTATCTGCATAGTGTCTACCTATCTAACTATAGTGTCTACCTATCTAACTTTAGTGTCTACCTATCTAACTATAGTGTCTACCTATCTGCATAGTGTCTACCTATCTAACTATAGTGTCTACCTATCTAACTATAGTGTCTACCTATCTAACTATAGTGTCTACCTATCTAACTATAGTGTCTACCTATCTAACTATAGTGTCTACCTATCTAACTATAGTGTCTACCTATCTGCATAGTGTCTACCTATCTAACTATAGTGTCTACCTATCTAACTATAGTGTCTACCTATCAAACTATAGTGTCTACCTATCTAACTATAGTGTCTACCTATCTAACTATAGTGTCTACCTATCTGCATAGTGTCTACCTATCTAACTATAGTGTCTACCTATCTGCATAGTGTCTACCTATCTAACTATAGTGTCTACCTATCTGCATAGTGTCTACCTATCTAACTATAGTGTCTACCTATCTGCATAGTGTCTACCTATCTGCATAGTGTCTACCTATCTAACTTTAGTGTCTACCTATCTGCATAGTGTCTACCTATCTGCATAGTGTCTACCCATCCAACTATAGTGTCTACCTATCTAACTATAGTGTCTACCCATCTGCATAGTGTCTACCTATCTGCATAGTGTCTACCTATCTGCATAGTGTCTACCCATCCAACTATAGTGTCTAACTATCTAACTATAGTGTCTACCTATCTAACTATAGTGTCTACCTATCTAACTATAGTGTCTACCTATCTGCATAGTGTCTACCTATCTGCATAGTGTCTACCCATCCAACTATAGTGTCTACCTATCTAACTATAGTGTCTACCTATCTAACTATAGTGTCTACCTATCTAACTATAGTGTCTACCTATCTGCATAGTGTCTACCTATCTAACTTTAGTGTCTACCTATCTAACTTTAGTGTCTACCTATCTAACTATAGTGTCTACCTATCTGCATAGTGTCTACCTATCTAACTATAGTGTCTACCTATCTAACTATAGTGTCTACCTATCTAACTATAGTGTCTACCTATCTAACTATAGTGTCTACCTATCTAACTATAGTGTCTACCTATCTGCATAGTGTCTACCTATCTAACTATAGTGTCTACCTATCTGCATAGTGTCTACCTATCTAACTATAGTGTCTACCTATCTGCATAGTGTCTACCTATCTGCATAGTGTCTACCTATCTAACTTTAGTGTCTACCTATCTAACTATAGTGTCTACCTATCTGCATAGTGTCTACCTATCTAACTATAGTGTCTACCTATCTAACTATAGTGTCTACCTATCTAACTATAGTGTCTACCTATCCAACTATAGTGTCTACCTATCTAACTATAGTGTCTACCTATCTAACTATAGTGTCTACCTATCTGCATAGTGTCTACCTATCTAACTATAGTGTCTACCTATCTGCATAGTGTCTACCTATCTAACTATAGTGTCTACCTATCTGCATAGTGTCTACCTATCTGCATAGTGTCTACCTATCTAACTTTAGTGTCTACCTATCTGCATAGTGTCTACCTATCTGCATAGTGTCTACCCATCCAACTATAGTGTCTACCTATCTAACTATAGTGTCTACCTATCTGCATAGTGTCTACCTATCTGCATAGTGTCTACCTATCTGCATAGTGTCTACCCATCCAACTATAGTGTCTAACTATCTAACTATAGTGTCTACCTATCTAACTATAGTGTCTACCTATCTAACTATAGTGTCTACCTATCTAACTATAGTGTCTACCTATCTAACTATAGTGTCTACCTATCTAACTATAGTGTCTACCTATCTGCATAGTGTCTACCTATCTAACTTTAGTGTCTACCTATCTAACTATAGTGTCTACCTATCTAACTTTAGTGTCTACCTATCTAACCATAGTGTCTACCTATCTAACTATAGTGTCTACCTATCTAACTATAGTGTCTACCTATCTAACTATAGTGTCTACCTATCTAACTATAGTGTCTACCTATCAAACTATAGTGTCTACCTATCTGCATAGTGTCTACCTATCTAACTTTAGTGTCTACCTATCTAACTATAGTGTCTACCTATCTAACTATAGTGTCTACCTATCTGCATAGTGTCTACCTATCTAACTATAGTGTCTACCTATCTGCATAGTGTCTACCTATCTAACTATAGTGTCTACCTATCTGCATAGTGTCTACCTATCTAACTTTAGTGTCTACCTATCTAACTATAGTGTCTACCTATCTAACTTTAGTGTCTACCTATCTAACTATAGTGTCTACCTATCTAACTATAGTGTCTACCTATCTAACTATAGTGTCTACCTATCTAACTATAGTGTCTACCTATCTAACTATAGTGTCTACCTATCTAACTATAGTGTCTACCTATCTAACTATAGTGTCTACCTATCTAACTATAGTGTCTACCTATCTAACTATAGTGTCTACCTATCTGCATAGTGTCTACCTATCTAACTTTAGTGTCTACCTATCTAACTTTAGTGTCTACCTATCTAACTTTAGTGTCTACCTATCTAACTATAGTGTCTACCTATCTAACTATAGTGTCTACCTATCTAACTATAGTGTCTACCTATCTAACTATAGTGTCTACCTATCTAACTATAGTGTCTACCTATCTGCATAGTGTCTACCTATCTAACTATAGTGTCTACCTATCTGCATAGTGTCTACCTATCTGCATAGTGTCTACCTATCTAACTTTAGTGTCTACCTATCTGCATAGTGTCTACCTATCTGCATAGTGTCTACCCATCCAACTATAGTGTCTAACTATCTAACTATAGTGTCTACCTATCTAACTATAGTGTCTACCTATCTAACTATAGTGTCTACCTATCTAACTATAGTGTCTACCTATCTAACTATAGTGTCTACCTATCTAACTATAGTGTCTACCTATCTAACTATAGTGTCTACCTATCTAACTATAGTGTCTACCTATCTAACTATAGTGTCTACCTATCTAACTATAGTGTCTACCTATCTGCATAGTGTCTACCTATCTAACTTTAGTGTCTACCTATCTAACTATAGTGTCTACCTATCTAACTTTAGTGTCTACCTATCTAACTATAGTGTCTACCTATCTAACTATAGTGTCTACCTATCTAACTATAGTGTCTACCTATCTAACTATAGTGTCTACCTATCTAACTATAGTGTCTACCTATCTAACTATAGTGTCTACCTATCTGCATAGTGTCTACCTATCTAACTTTAGTGTCTACCTATCTAACTATAGTGTCTACCTATCTAACTATAGTGTCTACCTATCTAACTATAGTGTCTACCTATCTGCATAGTGTCTACCTATCTAACTATAGTGTCTACCTATCTAACTATAGTGTCTACCTATCTGCAGATAGTGTCTTCTACCTATCTACTATAGTGTCTACCTATCTAACTATAGTGTCTACCTTTCTACCCGCAGTGTCTACCTACCTACCTGTAGTGTCTATCTACCTGTAGTGTCTACCCATCCAACTATAGTGTCTACCTATCGACCTGCAGTGTCTACCTATCTACCTGTAGTGTCCATCTACCTGTAGTGTCTACCTATCTACCTGTAGTGTCTACCTATCTACCTGTAGTGTCTACCTATCTACCTGTAGTGTCTATCTACCTGTAGTGTCTACCTATCTACCTGCAGTGTCTACCTATCTACCTGTAGTGTCTACCTATCTACCTGTAGTGTCTATCTACCTGTAGTGTCTATCTACCTGTAGTGTCTATCTACCTGTAGTGTCTACCTATCTACCTGTAATGTCTACCAATTTACGTATCCAAGCCCAATCTCCTACCCAGGTACGCAGAGCCACTCACTGTTGCTAGACTTCAGGTCCCGGTGGAAGACGGTCACAGGTGCGCCCTCGTGCAGGAATCGCATGGCCTCGGCCACCTGTCCGGCCCAGTTCACAATCACGTCCGGTGGAAGTCGCCGGCCGCGTAAAAAATTATTAAGAGCTCCGCCAGCGGCAAATTGCAACAGCAGAGCGGGTGGCGGCTCGGCCACAATGGCCAGAACTCGGACAATGTTCGGGTGGCGGCACAGCCAGATAAGCTCGGCCTCCCGGCGCACCTGGTCGGGGCAGAAGCCGCTGCCGAACAGTTTCACTGCGACTGGCTGGCCGCGCCAGGTGGCTCGGTGGACTTCGGCGAAGCCACCAGATCCGAGGAGACAGTCGTATGCGATCTCATCGGATGAGACCGTGGGTGGCGACTGCTGCTGCTCATGCTCATGCTGATGATGCCCATGAGGATCTTGCTGATGCTGGGGAACGCTGTGGGGTGGATGAAAGATGCAGGTGTCTATTGAAGTGCTTTGTTTTTTTTTTAAACTGGGAAAATCAGATCAAACAGATTATTTTACACAGCGGCACAGATCAAACAGATTATATTACAGTGGCACAGATCAAACAGAGTATATTACACAGCGGCACAGATCAAACAGATTATATTACACAGCGGCACAGATCAAACAGATTATATTACACAGCGGCACATCAAACAGATTATATTACACAGCGGCGCAGATCAAACAGATTATATTACACAGCGGCACAGTTCAAACAGATTATATTACACAGCGGCACAGATCAAACAGATTATATTACACAGCGGCACAGATCAAACAGATTATATTACACAGCGGCACAGATCAAACAGATTTAATTACACAGCAGCACAGATCAAACAGATTTAACTACACAGCGGCACAGATCAAACAGATTTAATTACACAGCGGCGCAGATCAAACAGATTATATTACACAGCGGCACAGTTCAAACAGATTATATTACACAGCGGCACAGATCAAACAGATTATATTACACAGCGGCGCAGATCAAACAGATTTAATTACACAGCGGCACAGATCAAACAGATTTTATTACACAGCGGCACAGATCAAACAGATTATATTACACAGCGGCGCAGATCAAACAGATTTAATTACACAGCGGAACAGATCAAACAGATTATATTACACAGCGGCACAGATCAAACAGATTTAATTACACAGCGGCACAGATCAAACAGATTATATTACACAGCGGCACAGATCAAACAGATTATATTACACAGCGGCACACATCAAATAGATTTATCATAGAACGGCACAGATCAAACACAATCTCAATATATCATCAATGCTGGATACAGAATAACCCAGAAGCAATATTCACCTTCCAACTGCCTGCACCTCCTGCTGACAGGCGCTGGCAATCTCAGCAGACGGTCGAACAAAATTTCCTGGCAACAATTTGAGCACGGTACGCTGAGATTCTGGCCTGGAATATTCTCCAGCGCTTGCACCTCCCTGGCTAGGAGAAGCCGGCGCAATGGCTACAAACCAGCCCTCGTCCCGACTGTCTCGAGGATCGCGAGATACAACAAGAATCCTAGCGCCAGCCGTGAAGCTGAGTTCGTCATCATCGGCGCCAGTATAGGAGGCAATGGCGGTGTACTGCAGCGGAGGATCGAGGTACTCGGCCCACACCGGATTGGAGTCCTGCCTCTCTAGCTGATGCTGATGCTGCTGAGTACTTTGAGCAGACATGAGTGTCTTAAAAATAAAAAGATTTGTTTCGCAGCCCCTGTTCTGCTGGTCAAATCTAGCAGACTGAATTTGAGATTCAACTTCAGCAGGGCAAAGACACTGAAGTGGATTGATTGAGTTATTAATAAAATACAAACAGGCATTATATTTTAAAATAATAGTCATATTTAGAAAGCATAGCTTTGCTAAAGGACAGGAAACTTATGATTCTTGGAAAATTTAAGAAAGCAAGTTTTGCAAAAAATGCTTACAGAGATTACACACAAAAATTGTTTTTGCTTTTGATAGGAGACAGACCCAATATTTATCTTTTGATGTGCTTAACCTTTTTATAGCTCTATTGATATTCAGAAAGCTTCATTTAGAAAATTAGGATTTTATCTTTATTTTATATTCCTGTGTCCAAGTCTTTAAAATGACACAGCTTGACTTATTAGTTTTATGAATCTATTTTATCATACTTAGCTTAATGACTACATAACAAAATGTCCAATTGATAAATAGATTTGCTTTTAAGACTAGTTTTGAAACAAATCTGCCTTGGTCACCCTGTCACCTGGCCAAATTGGCTGGGTCAGCCAGGTTTTGCACATGTATGGTTAGTGCAACATTCTTATATCATTGTGTAAGATTGTGTAAAAATGGAAATTATATATATCAATTATAGCTTAATATTCAAGGGCTCTTTGATATATAATATTGAGGCAGAAAGCCTTTTTAGTTTAATAGATAGAATGGCAACAAATATTTTGCACTGCTTGGCACATATATTTATATTTACAAACAGCACAAGATTGAGGGGCCTAGGGAAGTGCAAAAAGATAGCGTGGTGCATACTACCCACCTTAGCTAGACCTGGAGGTTACATTATAAATATAATTGTAATGTAATACAAATGTATTGTAATACAAATATTAGTGTAAATATTACATTAGAATTCTACCATAGATTTAGATTTGTTGCAAACAAAAAAATATTTTTTTTTAAATTAATTTAAATATCACAATTGTCAAGGTTTGGGATTTTTAGTTTTTATTTAGTTATTATTAGGGCTTTGTTATTATTGTCTATAGTTACAGGTACTTAATAGATTTGACAGCTTTTAGATAGAAAAAATAGATATATAAAACATATTTCCTATATCAAAAAACATATGATATGAGTGCAACACTTAGTTGAGCTAGGCCTAGGCCCTAATTGTGAACTCTGCCTTTGATTCACTAACAACATGTCCCAATTCTTTTTAACAGATTTTTTAATTTAATATTATATAACTTTTAAAAATTGCAATAAAAAAGTTACAAATACAAAAAGAATCTTATAATAAGCCTAAATCTTAGTTGACTTGCAGAATCTCATTATAAAAAATAAGGTAGACCTAAATAAGTTTCGTAGCTTCATTTAACTTTTTCTTTTTGAAAAGTTGTTTCCTCTGCTAGCAGTCTGCCAATAGAATATGCATGCAAATGGCATGCAAATGTTAGGCCTAGATTATTAAATCAAAATTTCAAAGTTTTGCAACAAATTTAGTTTTAGGCCTAGTCTAACATTTTAAAAAATCAAGTTTTTCTTGATAAAAATGCTATTGCTAGTGTTAATAAACCTGTGTTCTATTTCTATAAAATTATTATGTACAATGTCAACAGTTAGGCCCTTTTAGGCTTATAAAACAAAAAGCAATATAAATTAAAGATAAAGAATACCTTTTTCACAAAAAACTTTTTAACAATAGGCCTATGGCAGTATGGCTATTATATTTGGATTTCTTTTGAGATAATGAAAACTAAGCTTAGGTCTATAAAATCTCCTTGGTAAAAAGACTTATTAAAAAACTGTGCATTGTGCTGTGGAATCGGGGGGCCTACACGAAAAATCAGGCATTTGTATTTTCAAAATTGAACAACAACGTCAGTCGTCAATGGTTAGGCTAGGCCTAGACGCTAGACCTAGTTCTAGTTCCTACCTAAGTCAGTCCTAAATGACTGAATCAGTATGCTGTAAAAAAACGGCTTATAAACCGATTGTTGTTTTAAAATATAGGTTTAGCTGTACGTTTATGCACACTATCTCCATTCATTTAGCAAGTAAGGCTACAAGAGACCACACTAGTGCCGATGCACTAACCTTACTACACACAGGTCTGTTTTCTAACAAAATAGCAGTACGAATATTTATAAAAATGCTTTTGTAAACAATTAAGGTGGTTTTTCTAAAAACTTTCCTATGTGCTTTCTTAAATAAGGTTTAGCATTTAAACGTAAGCAAACGGGTTTACATATTAGTTTGTTATAACTTTCAGCCGTCTTCATTTTCACCACCTCCGCTATCCGCTCCCACACTCTCCACCAACTACGAGGCTTTTCATATTACCAATTCCAGAATCAGAATCGGTTCGGATCTTCCAAGAAAAACAGCAAATATTTAATTCTGTTGAATTTTTGACTGCCTTAACAACCTCACTTAGCACAATTTTTCACTTTCTTCTAGGCGATTGTCATTCAATAATAAAAACTTTATAGCACGTATCTCCCTCTAGTTATGGAGACAAAAAGTTATGCTTCACAAATTTGTTCTGGTTCTGGAACCATAACAAGCAATATGAAAAGGCCCTACCTCACCATCTCCGCTCCCTTACTACTCTCCACCAAAGTCATGTGGTACTAGTTTGAACGAAGATTTTATTAGTATAATAACTCAACGTCTTGCATAATTGCTGGAATTTCCAATGCATGTGAATAATATATATTAATATATTTGAATAAACAGCGAGCTTTAGGCCAAATATGCACAAAAATACGAAACTAAGTTAATCATTCAGAATATAGAAAGCAGGTGCATCCGTATATTGTACTCAGCGTAGCATTAAAGTAAAATAATATATTATAATACTATTACTATATTATTGCGCCTGTTTTACTTTTATTCCTTAATCCTAGATACTATCCAAAGCTTCCAATTCGAAATCAATCGCATTCGCAGCTGCAGGCTACAGCAAATTGTTTACCGATCATTAATAGAAAATTCGTAATTTAAATATCAAAGATAAAAATACAGGTGCCTGCACGTTTACACTGGACATGTACCACATTTGTATCTAAACTGTAAACAAACACGGCAGTGGTTTGGAAAATTAATAAACCAAGTCATATCCTAAGAATTTTTGAATTAACGCCACTTACTCCGCTTCTCGGGCCAAAAGTTATTTAAATATAGCAATTGCACCCGTATAGCGGATGGACTAAAATTATTAATATTTTTCATTCCAATAAGTTGGCTGGGCGATTAATAATATGGATTAGTTTATTTTATAATTCACACTACGTATACACTTATTGTAAATAAAATATTACAGATTAGTTTATCACGATAGTGAATTGCGTGGAGGATAACAGTCTGGCGCAATGTTGCAGAAAATAAAAGTTATTATTCGAGACATAAGAAAATCTATTTGCATAGCAACGTCGGTTGTTTTCTTTCGTTCTGACCAACTTTTAAATAAATCAGTCATCAGAAATATTTCGATAATTTTATGCACGCAAAAAACCCGTGTTGCTTTGCAAGTCTTTAGGAAAATTGTAACAAAATAAAAAAAGCATTTTTTCATTAAGCTTAGCGCGTAACTCGCAGCAAAAACGACAAAATTAAACTATTGGAAAATTTGCGGAATTAAAGCCAAATTTAGCAACGCAAGCACAACATAAAGATATTCGCCGTTTATATTAAAAACTTTAGAATTTTATATTAATACAACAATTAAAATATATGTAAACATTTGAAGACTGTAGAAAGCTTGTCAATCTTTTAATATAGTACTTTATAAGTAGACTAATATTGAATATTTTACTGAACTTCCGTGGTCTGTGAACTATCTATTGTCTTACCATCTATTAGATTGAAAATGAATCACAACAGTGTAACAAACAAAAATATAGCGCATGAAAAAAACAAAGACGATGTTAATTAATATTGAGGGACGAATTATGAAAAATTATCTCGTCAATCATGATTATAAAAAGTGAGTTGCTTGGGTTTATATTTTGTTTAACTTCGCTCGCAACAAAACATTTAAGCGGTCGGCAGCGGCTCCTCTTCCAGACAGGCTGCGGGCTTTGTCTCCATCAGCTCGCCGGTGAAGAGGCTGCAAACGATTAAGGAAATTGAAAATAAATTTGAACATCGCGAGGTTAACAGTATCGATAGGGGAATACCAAAAAATCCAATATAGAAATTTTAAATTTAAATAATAAACTTTAAAGTTAGAAGGGATATCCCAATAATGAACTTTCAAGTTGGAAGGGAAATCCCAAGAGCGAACTTTAAAGTTCAAGGGAAATCCCAAGAATGAACGTTCAAGTTGGAAGGGAAATCCCAAGAGCGAACTTTAAAGTTCAAGGGAAATCCCAAGAATGAACTTTAAAGTTAGAAGGGAAATCCCAATAATGAACGTTCAAGTTGGAAGGGAAATCCCAAGAGCGAACTTTAAAGTTGGAAGGGAAATCCCAAGAATGAACTTTAAAGTTAGAAGGGAAATCCCAATAATGAACGTTCAAGTTGGAAGGGAAATCCCAAGAGCGAACTTTAAAGTTGGAAGGGAAATCCCAAGAATGAACTTTAAAGTTGGAAGGGAAATCCCAAGAATGAACTTAAAAGTTGGAAGGGAAATCCCAAGAATGAACTTTAAAGTTGGAAGGGAAATCCCAAGAATGAACTTAAAAGTTGGAAGGGAAATCCCAAGAATGAACTTTAAAGTTGGAAGTGAAATCCCAAGAATTAACTTCAAAGTTGGAAGGGAAATCCCAATAGCCAACTGTAAAGTTCAAGGGGAAATCCCAAGAATGAACTCCCAAAGTTCGAAGGGAAATTCTAAAGTTCCAAGTAAAAAATGTTCCAGCAAAGTTCAAGACAGCACATGTAAATTTCCAGGAAGAAAAGCCGAATTCGAAGCCACTCTTAGAATTAAAAAAACAGCCACGGCTCACCAGTGCATCAGCCTGGCAGCGGTCGGACAGGCCCTCAGGCCGCGCCATAGCAACCAGTCACCGACGCTGAGCTCTGGCAGCACGAGGTTCAACGGGTCGCCGCCGCAGTCGGCCAGTCGGCTTGGCACGCCGTCTCTGCTGCCGCTGCAGCCGCCGCCCTCGCACTCACGGCTGAAGAGGCCGCAAAGTTGGCCGCCGAGGCCCGGGCCGCTGAGCCGGTAGCTGTAGCCGCCACAGCCTGGCTGCTCGGCCGCCGCTTTAGCCAACACCCTGGTTGCCATGACAACGGATTCGGCTAGCAACGCCGGAGTCAGGTCGCAGAGTAGACGAGGCTGACAGTCACCGTTTCCAATACCTATTTAAGGCAGGCATTTTGAGAGAAACCGCTCGAAATACGTTATAAAAATTACTCCGTTTCTAAGAATGGTTTTAAAGGCTTAAATGTTTGCAAAGAAATACCCTGTATTATTGTTGTGACGCTGTAGCAAGCGAAGTATTTACAGCTTTTTTTGTATTAATAGCCTGTTAATTTTAATTGGTAATTTCATAAAAATCGCATTATTCAGCATCACACTCATTTTACTCTCAAAAAATTATGCCGCAAAACAACATTTGTTTTAATAAAGTTAGGCAAAATACGAGTAGTTACAAAAAATCTACAGTAGCATAATATAAGAATTCTAATTTTGACGTATAAAAATAACTCTCTTACTATAATGGAAAATATAAAAAGTCTCACCGACAGCGTTCGCAAAGGCCGGCAGGGCCCGCCCGGCCAAGGCGCCGGTGGACAGACATCCGAGGTCGACAACATCGGCATTGGCATGGCCGAGACGCCTGGCCAAGGCCAGAGTACCGCAGGCGGTCGACGCGGCAGCAGCCCACTCGGCGTCGACGTCGGAGTTGACCTCGCCGCCGTCGTCGCCCTCGCATTCGTTGTCGTCGCCGAACCAGACGGCTACGCCGGCAACTCGCAGTCCGTGGCGTCTGGCGGCGGCCAGCAGGCGGGGCGCCTCTTCGGGCCGGGCGCCCAGCCGGTGGCAGCGGGGCGATGCGGCCAGCAGAAGCAGCAGCTCGACGTCCGGCCAAGCCGCGGCTAGGCGGGCCAGCTCCGGCTCCGAGTCGAATACGGTGACGCCGACGCCAAGGCGACGAGCGTGCCTGGCCAGGCCGCGAGTTTTGCACGGGTTGGCCAGCAGGATGGCGTGGCCCGGGACTCCGGCGGACACGGCAGCGTTTAGGTCGGACTGCTCAATCAAGGTCAATTGGGACAATTGAAGGTCAATTGGGACAATTGAAGGTTAATTGGGGCAATTGAAGGTCAATTGGGACAATTGAATGTCAATTGGGACAATTGAATGTCAATTGGGACAATTGAAGGTCAATTGGGACAATTGAAGGTCAATTGGGACAATTGAAGGTCAATTGGGACAATTGAAGGTCAATTGGGACAATTGAAGGTCAATTGGGACAATTGAAGGTCAATTGGGACAATTGAAGGTCAATTGGGACAATTGAAGGTCAATTGGGACAATTGAAGGTCAATTAGGACAATTGAAGGTCAATTAGGACAATTGAAGGTCAATTGGGACAATTATGGTCAATTGGGACAATAAAGGTCAATTTGATCAATTAAGGTCAAGTAACGTGGGCGAAGTACACGTCAGGTCAACTCGGAATAATATTTGTGTGCCCCTGAGCAAGACACTTAACTCTGAATTGCTTCAATTACTACTATTATTATTATAGCAAATAAGGTCAAAGACAGGTTATTTTAACCGTCAGCCTCACCTTAGAGTAGGCCCGAAAGGACACGCGGCCGCTGAGAGCCAACACGTGGGTCAGTGGCCAGCTGCCCAGAGTCTGGGCGCTGGTTGACGCGTGCACGCCAGGAAACCGGCTGCACCAGTCGGCCAGACAGCGCTGGGCGCTGGCCAAGTCGCAGGCCACAACCGGCTGATCGCATTGCTCAAGATTGGGCAGGTGAGGCGCCAGAGCACATCCAATTGGTGGGCAAACTGCCGGTGTTGGGGCTGAGAGCAGGTGCTGCTGCTGAGGCTGCTGATGCTCCAGTTGCGATTCTCTCATCAGGTAAATAACACAAAAACAACGCTAAACTTGCTACTGATCTAAATTAAGTCTTTGTTAGTAGTATGACATGTATATGATGCGCAAGTATAAAAAATTAAATCTGATTGATTGCAACAGACAATGGAGGCGATAAAATATTTAAGAGGAAACACTCAAAAAAACAGAAAAAAGTCAACAATCCAGAGTTCAAGTGCCAAACGGATCAGGGTCCCAAGGTGGGACTCGATTGTGATCAGCTAGCACTAGCGCCGGCAGGCACTCAGGCGGCTCTGCCGATGCGTCCACCTGCGGGCAGCGGGCAGATGATGGGGAGTGATTCATGCGTGTGGGCTGTGCCACATTATGGCTTTTTCAGCAAATGAGTTATTATAAAATAATTTAAGAATTAAAATAACATAGGCCCTCATCGAAACATTTTTCATTTCATCTTCAGTGTTTGTGTTATGCTTTTATGCAGTGTATTTTAATGCTTCTATGTAATTTGTTGCACTTTTGGGCTATTTTTGTGGTCTATGTTGCATGTCTATAGATTGTCTATAGATTTTTCAAACTTATTCCAATATGGAACTACACAATATACATATGGTAGCAAACATGTCTATTGGTTAAGTCTATAACCCAATAGAAGACTCGAGTTCCTCCTAAAAAAGCTTTAAAGCTATAAAATTTCTATGGCACCAAGTCTGACAGTTGGGTGAAGATGGGTCGAATTAGTCAGTGGTTAGTCAATATGGGGTATATATAAGACTTATGGTTGATGTCTGTCAGTTCATCTGTTACTCTTTTTGTCTGCCACAAAATATTTATTACAACATTAGCATTATGATATTAGAATGAGATAGCAATAGATAAACTCTTTTTTAATATTAGTGATAACAAGCAACTAATTTTATTAGAAGTATAAGCATATCTAAAAACAATATTTACCATAATTTTTTGTTTATATTTTTATTAACCTGGCTATCTGTCAATCATCTATCAAATATAAGCCTAACAGATAAATTATAATCAATAAATCATCTAATTAAAGACATTGAGTTTTATGGACTAGAAGATTGGTTAAAATTAAAATTGTCTTCCTATTGGATATGTAGTAGGGCATAGTTTAGGGGCAGAATTTAGACAGGACAAATATGCTTTTATACTACTGTCAGTAGTTTTGGCCAGCGAAGGTAATTATGATGGGGGTAAACCGCGAATTTTTGGGCTCTCTACTAATATAGAACAGTTGGGCTCCTAGGAAAAGAAAGCCTGTCTGAACACCCATGCTGCATTCCGCAGCTCAACTTAGAATTTAAGGAAGTTAAAGGTAAAAGGGATAGGGGAATAGAGTTAGAATGCACAAAGAGGAATCTTGCCTCTAACTGGGAGTCTTGCCCAAGCACTTAGATAATGTAACAAGCCACTCTTTTGTATAATAAAAAATCTTTTCTTTCTTTTAAAAGTTTGTGTTGAATTAAAAATACTATATTGGTGTCCTTACAGTTTTTTACTCACTAACATACTAGGATTAGAGAATATCAGGAGCCTAGTAGCAGTGACCTACAAACTCAACCCAGTAAATCCACTAAGCATAGCAATAATAAACCAGTAGCCTAAAATGCAACACCCGCTTGTCCTAATATTTAAATATTATACAATGGGTTATCCCATTTCTCTAAAATATTATGACAAATAAAACTACATATTAAACAACATATAACTATAAATTTTTACACAACTCACAAATTGTATTATGAAAAGTAAGCTATAGAATTAATAGCAATCTAGTGCCCCCTTTATTTAAAAGAACATTTTAAAGAACAACTAAAGTTCTTTCTTCACAAAGATAGCAAGCCTTCCCTTAAATAGAAAACATCCCCAAGACAGCAAGCATCCGCCAGATAGAAATTAACCCAGATAGCAAACAGCCCCCAGGTAGCAAGTATCCCCCATCCCCAAGAGCAAGCCTCATGTCTCCCCAATATCAAGCATCCCCAAATAGCAAGCATCCCCAAACAGCAAGTATCCCTAGACATAGACAGCAAGCATATCTTGATAGCAAGCATCCTCCCATCTAAATACAATAAGAAGCGCCCTCTCCCTAAATAAAATAGCAAGCAACCCACAAATAATAAGCATCCTCTAGATAGCAAGTATCTACCAGATAGCAAGTATCTACTAGATAGCAAGCATCTACCAGATAGCTAGAAGCTAGTGCAACTATTTCCTTGGCTAATGCAATAATTACTTTCTCAGGTAATTCAATAATCTATGTCTTAGCTAATGCAATAGTTTTTTTTAGTCTGTGGAATAATTTTTGTCTGTGGATTCAGTCTGTGGATTCAGTGGAAAATTTTTTCTATCTAGTGCAATAATCATTGTCTTATTAAGTGCAATAATTGATACCAAATGACTATTTTTAGTATATGAATGAAACTAAATTTAATTTCTTTTGTTATAAATATTTTTCTATCAAGAAATGAAAAAGCAATGGACAAAATGCTTGTGACTGCCTACTAGATAGGTAGACTTAGTCAATGGCCAGTTAGTGTCATAGTCAAGATGGGTTGCCATCATAAACCTGAAAAATCACAACTCTCAAAGCACTTCCCATCATAAACCCAAAATATCATAACTCCAAAAACCAAACTAGTGTTGGACATTGCTAGAACTTTCAGAATTACGATATTTTGGGTTTGTGATTTTTCGGGTTTATAATGTTTGCTGCTAGCAATTTTGGAGTTATGTTATTTTGGGGTTGTGATATTTTGGGTTTATGATATTTTGGGTTTATGATATTTTGGGTTTATGATAGAAAGCATTTGGAGTTGTGATTTTTTGGGTTTGTGATTCCCCCCATCAAGATCATAGCATGCCTGTGCCAGGACAAATCCTATAAAAAAAGTTTGATTATGTTGTGTGCCAGAACTATTCATGTCAAAAAGTTTGCCTGTGTCACATGTACTATAACTTTTTGAAAAAATGCAAAAATCAATAATCTGCCATTTTAAAAATACCAGTAAAACTTGTATTTGAATCTCTTTCATAGAAAATGCTTTGTTTACATAAATTAATTAAAAAGCTTTCAATACATTGGCAAATAAAAAACTGCTAATAAAAAGAAATCCATATACTAAAAATGGTATGTCAGTATCTAGGTATCTAGGCATGCTTGGGTGCAACCTATGGATTCACCTGGCCATTTCTATTGGCAACACACACATGTAAGTTGCTATTGGACAGAATAGTAGTCACGTGACTGCTCTCAGCCAATAGCAACTTACATGTGTGCGTCGCCAATAGAAATGGCCCAGTGATTCCCTAGGTTGTGCATGTAATATAAGTATCTAGGTATCTTGGTATGTGATCGATTTTAGCAAAAATGGCTCAACCGATTTTGTTCAAACTTGCACTGTTTAATCAGAAATTTTCCCTTGACAGTACATGCAACGTGGCTAAGAAATTGCTCGATGCTAAAGGGATTAAATATTCGAAAAACAAGCTTTTTTGCAAAGGTCAAGCAGCTCTTTCAACTTGAAATGCATTGTAGGAATGCTAGGGAAAAACTGACTGGTTGAATTCTGATTCTGAAATAGATTGCATCACAATAGGCTTTTTATTTATTGTCTGTATATACTGGCTGAATTTTGACACTGAATTGAATTGCATCACAGTATTGAAAACGCAGTGTGGAAGCATAGTACAATACTTGATTTATATTGCGTAACCACATTGCTAACTTTAATAGAGACTGGTACTAACTTGCCTAAGAAACTGATTATGTCATAACTGCTTCGTGTGACTTTTACTCAATTGACTTGGTGTGAGTGTTGAATTATAAGTGCTACAAATTCCTTTATAATTTCAATGAGAGCTAGAATAGAGGTGAACAGATTGGACTGCTAATGCAGCAACCTAGGTTTGAATCTTAGTAGTGTAAAATAAAAAATAAAAGTAGCATAAATTTTTTCATTGAAAGCTTTTATTAAAGGACTAATTAAAAAGACCTGGATTATGGCACTAGATAAACCAAGGATTATTGCACTTGATAAGCCAAGGATTATTGCACTAGATTAGAAAAGGCTATTGCACTAGCTGAGACATTGATTTTTGGACTTGATGAGTAAAATATTATTGCACTAGCTGAGAAGCCAATTATTGCGCTATCTAAAAGAGATTATTGCGCTCGCTAAGACATGGATTGTTGCACAACCTAAGAAAGCTATTATTGCATTAGCAGAGGTAACATTTGCACTAGCTACTTGCTGTCTTGCGGATGCTTGCTATCTGGAGGATGCTTGCTCTCGAGGGGGGATACTTGCTATTTGGGAGAGGGGGTATTGGCTACATGTATGGGATTCTTTCTATCTAAGGATGCTTGCTATTTAGGGATTCTTGCTATCTAGGTGGATTCTTCTATAATATCTGGGGGGGGGGGTGCTTATTATATTTGCAGGATGCTTCTATACTATCTGGGAGGTGCTTGCTATCTGCAGGATGCTTGCTATCTGGGTGGATGCTTCAACAATATCTGGGAGATGCTTGCTATCTGCAGAATGCTTGCTATCTACAAAATGCTTGCTATCTGGGTGGATGCTTCTATCTGGGAGATGCTTGCTATTGCAGAATGCTTGCTATGTGGGAGATGCTTGCTATCTGGGTGGATGCTTCTATCTGGGAGATGCTTGCTATCTGCAGAATGCTTGCTATCTACAGAATGCTTGCTATCTGGGTGGATGCTTCTATCTAGGAGATGCTTGCTATCACAGAATGCTTGCTATCTGGGAGATGCTTGCTATCTGGGTGGATGCTTCTATCTGGGAGATGCTTGCTATCTGCAGAATGCTTGCTATCTGGGAGATGCTTGCTATCTGGGAGATGCTTGCTATCTACAGAATGCTTGCTATCTGGGGTTGTTTACTTTTGGAGGGGGTGCTTGCTGTCTTGGGAATATTTTCTATTTAGGGGAAGCTATATTTTGTAGTCTGTTGTTAATTTTAAAGAAAAAATGGTTCTTTTACTTTGCAAACATCTTTGACTATGACAATTTTACACGAATAAGGTGATTTTTAAAAGTGAAGAAGGAACTGGTATTTAAGAAAATGTGCCTTTTTATTGTTTTCCATGAACTGTTTTTGCTCTTTTCTTAGTAGGCACCCCAAAGGGGGGCTACACTAGATTGCTAGTTATATGCTAATTTTTATTAGAGAAAATATTGTCTGGTCATAAGATTTTGTCTTTTACAAAAAAGTGCCAATTTTTTTCTTGCACCATATTATGCTGGCACAGTGCACCTTTAACCTCTTTTTACTCCCAAATTTTCCATGAAAAGGCTATCTTCCTGACTATAAAGTCAACGCAGGGCAAATGCAGTAGACTCAATAACTCAAACACAATATTGATAAATATACCTAAAACCATGACTGGCCATTTACCTATATCTACAACCATTTTTATTGCTGTTTTATTGTACAACTGTTTATTTATAGGCCTAGGATTTCCCATTCACTAGTTTTACTAGTTGATAGGCCTAATTATCAATTTATCTGTTGAACTTCATAAATCTTTCTATTTAATCCATTATAGTATTTATCAATAAACTAAATAGAAACTAAAATTTTCAAAGAAAATAATTAAATGTAGGGATACAATAGAATGCTGTATACTATTGTATTGTTAGAAAATTTCTAAATTCTAAAGACTAAAGCCTTTACAAAGCACTTGATGGATATATCTAAAATACTTAGGGCTCATTCCATATAAGCATGGTCGTAACATGACAGGCTATTTTTACTTATAAAATGAAATATAATAATAGAATATACTAAACCAATATTTTAAATGAAAGATAATTTTGTCAAAAATATTTTTATAGAGTTTCATGTAGATATCATCATTAGTATAGATGCTATTAAACCTTGAATGGCACTTATGGTCGTAACAACAGGATTTTTGACATATAGAAACTAAAAGGTAAAAGTCTTATAACATTTTTATTTTTGATATTTTGCAATACATTTTTAAAAAGTTGACTAAGAACATCTTTAGTAATCATACTCTTTTTGTAGAATATATAAACTCAAAAAGGCAACAAAGATACAAAAGAAAAGGCAGCCTTATGGTCGTAACATTATGGTCGTAACATATTTTTTTCTGTCAATTCAGTAACTTTGAGGTACCAATATATTAAAAATATAATAGATTATTTGGTCACCAATACTTTTATCTGATAATGCAAGTACTATACTTTTATCTATAGTTTGTTTCAACCTTCCAAAGCTTTCTATTTGTTTTTAAAAGGTACACAAACTTAATGATGTCTTTTGCTTAGAAAAATGTCTAAATTTTTACAAAAATGACTTTCTGCCACTTGATAGCATACTAATCTAACATTTTATCATTCATTTATTCTTAGATTGTAGATAGGCCTATTATACATAAAAAACATTTGGTAAAAAAATTGGCTGATAAGGCAATGGCAAGCAAAAATATTGACTTTTTTCTATTTTCCAAAAATGTCCATCTTATATAGAATGAGCCTTAGGCTTGATACCATAATTTAAACTTTAAAGCCTAATGCCATAATAAAGTAAATCTTAGACCTTCATGTCTAATAATAATACTAATAGGCAACTTTAATACTTTACTAATATTAGTAATAGGCCTAGCACTAGCAGCCTGCCTCAGCTTAAGAGTAAAATTAAAAGGCAATTATGAATTTATAAGACGAATTCTCTAGCTAAAAAAGATAATGTATAATTTATACTCCAGACAGGCAATCGAATGATGCCAATTTAAAAAATGAAATGTGCATGTCCAGGCATAAAACTACTTACAGAAGGGCAAAGTATCACCCTTAAATTTACACGCTTTCTCCTTTTACGCGTAATTTTCTTGCTTGTTGATAGAAACGGTTTTAAACATTGGTTTTTCTACTGCAAAAATCTAAAGGCTGAAAAAGAAAGAAAGCAAGTGGGCTTAACTAATTATAGATCGTCGTCGTCGTTCTGAAATCGACCCAAAGTTGTCGGTTTTAAAGAATTTATATTTACACAACCAAAATTAAGTAAAACTGCAGAATTTATCTGATAAAATGATTATTTTTTATATGTAAAAAAGTACGTAAAACACAAAATAAAAACTGATAAATCCAGGATGTTAGCTACATTTAGTTGCTTTTTTATACTTTACTTAAAAGTTCATTATTATTTTACGGAATAAAATCAAAGGGTGCAATTTCAGAGATAAAACTATCAACAACGGCGATTTAAGTAAGGACGGGAAACCTCGTTTCTTGGAAAATTTTTGAAGGCAGGTTTTTCCGAAAAAATACACTACGGAGATAGGAAGTTTTCATTTTTTCTGCACAAAAATTGTTATTGCCCATGATATAGGAGACAGATCCAGTGTTCATCTTTTGATAAGTTGTGCCTTTCTTATAGCTCTAGGACTATCGATATTCATAAAGCTTCTCGTTCAAAAATTAGGATTCTATGTTATTTTTTTATTCTATGTATATTTCTACGTATATTTCTACGCATATTCTACGTACCTAAAAATCATAAAAATGCATGGCACAGCTCCAATCCATGTTTTTATGAATCTTTTTTATCATCTCTGTTACACATTTTTGTAACACAGTCAGCTAAGAATGATAAAATAGAATCATAAAATCAAAGAGCCGAGCTGTGCAATTTTAATCGTTTTTAGGCACAAGACATTGGTTCTGCCTCCTTTCGAAAGCAATAACTATTAAAAAAGAGAAAACTTCCTATCTCCGTATAGTGTTCATTTCGGAAAAACCTGCCTTCAAAAATTTTCCAAGAAACGAATTTTCCCGTCCTTCTACTTAAGTCGTCCTTGACTATCACTAAAAGAGACCCAATAATTTGCAACGTTTCATTTTCTGGTCTTTTATTTGTCACACTAAATGGTTAGGCTTTTTTTCGTTATAAAGTAAACAAGTTAAAGGAGCCAAATCGACGAGATGGGCATGCGCGTACTGCCTTTGAATAAAAGTATTCTAGCTATCCCGTACAACAATCCGACGTCGCACCGACCTCTGAACCGACGTCGTACGACGTCCATGCAACATTACGTGCTTCCTATTGGTCGGACGTCGGGCCGACGTCGAAGTCGCAGTCCAAAAATTTATTTCGCGCTGCTTTAACATTTATTTTCGCGGGATGAACTGGCAAGCAATACTGTTATGCTTATTTTAATTATTTAAGGCGAATAACGTGAATTAAGGCGAATTTAATTTTTCGACTACGACTTCGACGTCAGCCCGACGTCCGACCAATAGGAAACACGTAATGTTACATAGACGTCGTACGACGTCGGTCAGATACGTCGGATTGTTGTACGGGTATGAACAAACACTTTTTAGCAAATAGGCATGAGAGCAATGATAATGTACGTTACTATACTTCAAGGTTATAGCATGCGACCTTTTTTGTCTCGTGTTAAACAGCTGGCTGCACCTTATTTTTTTTCTCGGTAATATCGCGAAAAATGACGAGAATTCCAGCAATCAGCAACGCCTGAAAGCGAAAGGAGCTGTATAGTAAAATTCAGTAGAATCTCGCTGGAACAATTTGAACGTTACTGGACTGAGAGGTGGTTGGTGCTAGTAGTGAACGGGGGAGTAGTATAGTTAGTCCTGTACATGTAGCGGTGGCAGCTTGAGGATTGAATGAGAGGCTGCAAAGGAATTCGATCGACATGCATGACACACACGCTCGTAGCTATAGGCTGCTGGTTCTCAGGAGTACATGTAAAAGTTGGTTATCACATAATTACGCTAATTGGCGCGCAAACGCGATCTCCTGACCTGAATGCCAACAATAGCGGCCAGCGATTGCAGAATGTAGTACCGCTCAAAGTACTCGTGTACAAACTGGATTATTTTCTTATAGCAGCCAACTGCGTGGTTGCTGAAGTGCCGATTGTTAACGGGGCAGAAGCTGTCTCGAAGCTCTAGTGTAGCCAGGTCGTACTGACAACAGCTCACAGGGTAGGTTAGGTCTGAGAAGACAAATTATTTTATGATGGAATGGTAAATATACGTTATTGTCTTAATTATTGAACAAGAAAAGGATGAAGCATGCAATTGCAACCAAAGTGCTATAATGTGCGGTCTCTGTACGCATTTTCTGCAAGCACTTACTGTGCGTAAACGTCTGTCTAAACAGGGTCATCGAGTAGCTCCGATTCCAGTTCGCGTTTTGAAAATCGGTCCCATTGTCAGTGCCGCAACAGCCGGCGTAGATCTGCATAGCGTTTAACAGGAGGCTGGCACCGTTGGCTGAGCTGATGCCGCTGTAACGCCTAACGCAGCGCTGCATCAGCTGCCTCACTAGCGAGTCGAACTGTGGGCATAGTTTAACAGGATTAAGCGAGTCACGGGGGACTGTTGTGCGCACTCTCAGTGCGTGTTTTTACGCTGCCGTTTCTTTTATAGCGAATTTTTCGGACCTTTGAGAGATTTTACGATTCAAATCTTTATGAGCCTACTTTTCTCAGTAGTCTAAATTGAATCTTTCACAGCAACCAGTTGCAACCATCAAACTGAGTCGGATTTTTAAACAAACAACTCAACTTACAGTCTCCGGACTGCCATAGAGCAGAATTAGGATGAGCAGCTGAGCAAAGAATATCATTGACAGGATGACCAGGTACTGAAAATAGATGTCGTGAATTTGAAAATATTTTTTGTTTACTGTAATTATAATTAGTGAGTTTTGTTTTTTAAATTTGATTAAAAATGGTAAAAATATTATGGACTTGAATGTCTTCCTTCCAATGACTTCAATCCAGGCCTAATCATTCAGTAAAGTATAGATCGACGCTAATATGAGTCATAGCTCAGGTGTACTCTAACTCTAACCAATGTACTCAGAAACCATTAGAGTCTATACCATTTATATGTCCCTGGGTACTACTCAATTATATTTAAAGAGAAATCAGCACACAATAAAAAGTCAATTAAACAGCCTTACAGCAGCCAGGCCGCCTCTCGATCTGCAGCACAAACTGCAGCTGCCCAAGATAGCCAGCAAAGTGAAACTGACGCCAAGGATCAGCAGAGCGGTATCGATTGGTCCAATGGAGCTCAGGGCATTCTGAGCTGCCAGCGACACATCCTTGATGCCGGCTGCGGTTGCCACGGCTTGAAGGCAATCAACAAGCTGTCGACGTTCAGCGGATGGTGATAATGACGAATTGTTGTTGGACGATTGCAGCAACTGCTGCCAGACCGCACTCAGCACGATGCAAGCGGTGCCGAAGATCTGGGAGCGGCGCGGTTTGTGGGGAATGCAGCTTTCGGTTGGGGTCCCTTGTGCTTTGTTTATTAAGGCAGTTTATATGTTTATTGATGCAGTTTATCGCTGGGATCTTGTGTGTTTATTATTGCAGTTTATAGCTGGAATCTTGTGTGTTTATTGATGCAGCTTATAGCTGGGATCTTGTGTGTTTATTGATGCAGTTTATGGCTGGGATCTTGTGTGTTTATTGATGCAGTTTATAGCTGGAATCTTGTGTGTTTATTGATGCAGTGTATGGCTGGGATCTTGTGTGTTTATTATCGCAGTTTATAGCTGGGATCTTGTGTTTTTATTGATGCAGTTTATAGCTGGAATCTTGTGTGTTTATTGATGCAGTTTATGGCTGGGATCTTGTGTTTTTATTGATGCAGTTTATAGCTGGAATCTTGTGTGTTTATTGAGGCAGTTTATAGCTGGAATCTTGTGTGTTTATTGAGGCAGTTTATAGCTGGAATCTTGGTGTTTATTGATGCAGTGTATGGCTGGGATCTTGTGTGTTTATTATCGCAGTTTATAGCTGGGATCTTGTGTTTTTATTGATGCAGTTTATAGCTGGAATCTTGTGTGTTTATTGATGCAGTTTATGGCTGGGATCTTGTGTTTTTATTGATGCAGTTTATAGCTGGGATCTTGTGTGTTTATTGATGCAGTTTATAGCTGGAATCTTGTGTGTTTATTGATGCAGTTTATAGCTGGAATCTTGTGTGTTTATTGATGCAGTTTATAGCTGGGATCTTGTGTGTTTATTGATGCAGTTTATGGCTGGGATCTTGTGTGTTTATTGATGCAGTTTATAGCTGGGATCTTGTGTGTTTATTGATGCAGTTTATGGCTGGGATCTTGTGTGTTTATTGATGCAGTTTATAGCTGGAATCTTGTGTGTTTATTGATGCAGTTTATGGCTGGGATCTTGTGTGTTTATTGATGCAGTTTATACTGTAGCTGGAATCTTGTGTGTTTATTGATGCAGTTTATAGCTGGGATCCTGTGTGTTTATTGATGCAGTTTATAGCTGGGATCCTGTGTGTTTATTGATGCAGTTTATACTGTAGCTGGAATCTTGTGTGTTTATTGATGCAGTTTATACTGTAGCTGGAATCTTGTGTGTTTATTGATGCAGTTTATGGCTGGGATCTTGTGTGTTTATTGATGCAGTTTATAGCTGGAATCTTGTGTGTTTATTGATGCAGTTTATGGCTGGGATCTTGTGTGTTTATTGATGCAGTTTATAGCTGGGATCTTGTGTGTTTATTGATGCAGTTTATAGCTGGGATCCTGTGTGTTTATTGATGCAGTTTATAGCTGGGATCCTGTGTGTTTATTGATGCAGTTTATACTGTAGCTGGAATCTTGTGTGTTTATTGATGCAGTTTATAGCTGGGATCCTGTGTGTTTATTGATGCAGTTTATAGCTGGAATCTTGCGTTTTTATTGATGCAGTTTATGGCTGGAATCTTGTGTGTTTATTGATGCAGTTTATAGCTGGAATCTTGTCTGTTTACTGGTGCATACCACTTGATAGGTTTGCTAAGTGGTGGAGTTGACACGTGTAAATCAGCAATCAACAAAAATATTGTTTACCAGAAAGAGGCAGTTGGCCACAGCCAGAAAGGAGCTGCAGAGACAGCAAAACGCCCAGTTCAGGTCCACTCTCGATGAGCGAGCCATAGCTAGAAAAGTCAAGATTCGACGGCAATGTTAATCAGACTGGTTTTTGCGACTTGCCAACTTATGTTGTTTAACATTTTTATAAACTCTACAACGCCGAAGTGTCGGTCTAGCGCGACTTTCGTCTCCATGACAACCAATTGGTAAACAGACACGATAGCTGCTGAGAGGCAGTGCGCTCGGAGATGAATGACTGACGCAAGAACTGCAGCAGAGGAAGTGTCAAGTTTCAAGAGCATAGAGATTAGGTCAACAACTAAAACTGAAAGCAAAGTGGAGAGGCTAAAGTAAGATGCTAACGTAGCTGAGATAGTTTGACTACTACTTCAAGTACTATGTTCAATATTTGAGGAAAAAATAAGGAAAGAGAACAGGGGAAAGAGAACAGGGGAAAGAGATCAGTGGGAAGAGAACAGGGGAAAGAGAACAGGGAAAAGAGAACAGGGAAAAGAGAACAGGGAAAAGAGAACAGGGAAAAGAGAACAGGAGAAAGAGAACAGGGAAAAGAGAACAGGGAAAAGAGAACAGGGAAAAGAGAACAGGGAAAAGAGAACAGGGGAAAGAGAACAGGGGAAAGAGAACAGGGAAAAGAGAATAGGGAAAAGAGAACAGGTAAAAGAGAACAGGGAAAAGAGAACAGGGAAAAGAGAACAGGTAAAAGAGAACAGGTAAAAGAGAACAGGGGAAAGAGAACAGGGGAAAGAGAACAGGGGAAAGAGAACAGGGGAAAGAGAACAGGGGAAAGAGAACAGGGAAAAGAGAATAGGAGAAAGAGAACAGGGGAAAGAGAACAGGGGAAAGAGAACAGGGGAAAGAGAATAGGAGAAAGAGAACAGGGAAAAGAGAACAGGGAAAAGAGAACAGGGAAAAGAGAACAGGGAAAAGAGAACAGGGAAAAGAGAACAGGGAAAAGAGAACAGGGAAAAGAGAACAGGTAAAAGAGAACAGGTAAAAGAGAACAGGTAAAAGATAACAGGGAAAAGAGAACAGGGGAAAGAGAACAGGGGAAAGAGAACAGGGGAAAGAGAACAGGGAAAAGAGAATAGGGAAAAGAGAACAGGTAAAAGAGAACAGGGAAAAGAGAACAGGGAAAAGAGAACAGGTAAAAGAGAACAGGTAAAAGAGAACAGGGGAAAGAGAACAGGGGAAAGAGAACAGGGGAAAGAGAACAGGGGAAAGAGAACAGGGGAAAGAGAACAGGGAAAAGAGAATAGGAGAAAGAGAACAGGGGAAAGAGAACAGGGGAAAGAGAACAGGGGAAAGAGAATAGGAGAAAGAGAACAGGGAAAAGAGAACAGGGAAAAGAGAACAGGGAAAAGAGAACAGGGAAAAGAGAACAGGGAAAAGAGAACAGGGAAAAGAGAACAGGAGAAAGAGAACAGGGAAAAGAGAACAGGGAAAAGAGAACAGGGAAAAGAGAACAGGGAAAAGAGAATAGGAGAAAGAGAACAGGGAAAAGAGAACAGGGAAAAGAGAACAGGAGAAAGAGAACAGGGAAAAGAGAACAGGGAAAAGAGAACAGGGAAAAGAGAACAGGGAAAAGAGAACAGGAGAAAGAGAACAGGGAAAAGAGAATAGGAGAAAGAGAACAGGGAAAAGAGAACAGGGAAAAGAGAACAGGGAAAAGAGAATAGGAGAAAGGGAACAGGAAAGGGTATACATGGGGAAAGAGAACAGGGTGACGGAGAGCCTTAGAAAACTCAAGCAGATTATGAGTGCAAAGTCTATTTTTACAAGCATTACCTAGATAGCATAGCACTAGCCACATATCGCTATCTATAGTTGGTTAAAATTTTGGTCCGCTAAAATTTCACAGCCAATAGTGACCGGAGTACAGCAGTGACTGAGCACTTATTTAACTTTTAACTCGTGACAGTCAATATTGTAGCTATTTGAGTCCTATTTGGAATTTTCATTGTTTTTCTTCAACAAAATGTCGAACTTTGGGCTGAAATGCTGCAGCTGCCTCTGCGCCTGCCTGCTGGTGACCGTCAACAACTTTGCCATTGTGAGCTGGGAAGTTTTTGTGCTGTTTTTATTTCCTGCGGCACTGGTTGCTATGCTGTTTGTAGGGCTGGTTGCTATGCTGTTTGTAGGGCTGGTTGCTATGCTGTTTGTAGGGCTGGTTGCTATGCTGTTTGTAGGGCTGGTTGCTACATGTATGCTGTTTTGTAGGGCTGGTTGCTATGCTGTTTTTAGGGCTGGTTGCTATGCTGTCTGTAGGGCTAGTTTCTATGCTGTTTTTAGGGCTGGTTGCTATGCTGTCTGTAGGGCTGGTTGCTATGCTGTCTGTAGGGCTGGTTGCTATGCTGTTTGTAGGGCTGGTTGCTACATGTATGCTGTTTTTAGGGCTGGTTGCTATGCTGTCTGTAGGGCTGGTTGCTATGCTGTCTGTAGGGCTGGTTGCTATGCTGTTTGTAGGGCTGGTTGCTATGCTGTTTGTAGGGCTGGTTGCTATGCTGTTTGTAGGGCTGGTTGCTACATGTATGCTGTTTTGTAGGGCTGGTTGCTACATGTATGCTGTTTTGTAGGGCTGGTTGCTATGCTGTTTTTAGGGCTGGTTGCTATGCTGTCTGTAGGGCTAGTTTCTATGCTGTTTTTAGGGCTGGTTGCTATGCTGTTTGTAGGGCTGGTTGCTATGCCGTTTTGTAGGGCTGGTTGCTATGCTGTTTGTAGGGCTGGTTGCTATGCTGTTGGAGCTCTGGTTGCTATGCTGTTTTTAGGGCTGGTTGCTATGCCGTTTTGTAGGGCTGGTTGCTATGCTGTTTGTAGGGCTGGTTGCTATGCTGTTTGTAGGGCTGGTTGCTATGCTGTTGGAGCTCTGGTTGCTATGCTGTTTGTGACGCTGGTCGCTATGCTGTTAGAGCTCTGGTTGCTATGCTGGCTCAGCCAAATTCAATCTACTTTAATTCAACTCGAACTCTCACAGCTCGTAGGCCTGCTGCTGTTCGCGCTGGGTCTCGTGTTCACCGTTGGCCTGAACTGGCTAAGCTCGAATGACTCTGTGCAGGACTGGCTCAAGACGATTTCGGATTTGCTGAAGTCTCAGACAGGTCAAGAAATTGAGATTCAGCAGTTGCTGAGCAGCATCGGTCAGCTGACCGGATCCGTTGGCGCCGCCTTCATTGTGGCTGGGGTGGTCATTCTCGCAGTGGCCTGTCTCGGCTGTATCGGGGGCTGCTGCAAAATTCGGCAGTGCCTCCTCATTGTGAGAGCTGACTTTTTAGAAACTCCCGAGTCCCATGTCCCGAGTCCCATGTCCCGAGTCCCATGTCCCGAGTCCCATGTCCCGAGTCCCATGTCCCGAGTCCCATGTCCCGAGTCCCATGTCCCGAGTCCCATGTCCCGAGTCCCATGTCCCGAGTCCCATGTCCCGAGTCCCATGTCCCGAGTCCCATGTCCCGAGTCCCATGTCCCGAGTCCCATGTCCCGAGTCCCATGTCCCGAGTCCCATGTCCCGAGTCCCATGTCCCGAGTCCCATGTCCCGAGTCCCATGTCCCGAGTCCCATGTCCCGAGTCCCATGTCCCGAGTCCCATGTCCCGAGTCCCATGTCCCGAGTCCCATGTCCCGAGTCCCATGTCCCATGTCCCGAGTCCCATGTCCCGAGTCCCATGTCCCGAGTCCAATGTCCCGAGTCCCATGTCCCGAGTCCCATGTCCCGAGTCCCATGTCCCGAGTCCCATGTCCCGAGTCCCATGTCCCGAGTCCCATGTCCCGAGTCCCATGTCCCGAGTCCCATGTCCCGAGTCCCATGTCCCGAGTCCCATGTCCCGAGTCCCATGTCCCGAGTCCCATGTCCCGAGTCCCATGTCCCGAGTCCCATGTCCCGAGTCCCATGTCCCGAGTCCCATGTCCCGAGTCCCATGTCCCGAGTCCCATGTCCCGAGTCCCATGTCCCGAGTCCCATGTCCCGAGTCCCATGTCCCGAGTCCCATGTCCCGAGTCCCATGTCCCGAGTCCCATGTCCCGAGTCCCATGTCCCGAGTCCCATGTCCCGAGTCCCATGTCCCGAGTCCCATGTCCCGAGTCCCATGTCCCGAGTCCCATGTCCCGAGTCCAATGTCCCGAGTCCCATGTCCCGAGTCCCGAGTCAAGCAATCTAAGCAAATACTGTCACATTTCTAACTTCAGTACGCCATAATCGTCGGGCTAGTATTCCTTGGCCAGCTAATCGTTGTCATTATCTGGTACGCCAACTCTGAAATTGTGAGTCGAGTCTCTATCCTCCATTAACCATAACTGTTTAAATGCAGACAGTGACAATCACACACAAGACTTTTTTATCGGCATTCAGCCTTTCGATAAAGAAAAAAGCAAGAAAAAAGCAAGACAGCAGGACATTGAAAGCGGAGACTGTTTATCTTATCAACATTGCCAATGTTGAATAGGTTACAGGCTCGTATGAAACGAGGTACGCTGTAAAAATACTGACGCCAGGTAAAATCAGGCTGCTACAAGGATACCTTAAATATTGACGTCTTGATTAGCATATCAATATGAGCTAGGGCGGTGAATCCGGGTTCATTAACTAAACTAGGTGTAGGTGACTCATCACAATGACAATTATTATTAGTGCATCGGTGACTCATCACAATGACACAATTATCATTAGTGCATCGGTGACTCATCACAATGACACAAATATTATTAGTGCATCGGTGACTCATCACAATGACACAATTATCATTAGTGCATCGGTGACTCATCATAGTGACACACCATTATTAGTGCATCGGTGACTCATCACAGTGACTCATGATTATTATTAGTGCATCGGTGACTCATCAAAGTGACTCACCATCAGTGCATTACTGACCTACATCCCACAATTCCCAAAATCCGCAGCTAAAAGCTTCAGCCAAATCGGCCATGGAGCAAAGTGTCGCTAAGTACAAAGGATTCCGGAGCACAAACTTAGAGAGCCTTCTGCAGAATATGCTGCAGATACTTGTTGGCTGCTGCGGAGTGAACAATGGCACAGACTTTGAGAACCTCAGCCAGGACTGGGACAGGCAGCACTTCATCAGTCAGGGCGGCAGAAATTTCACTTTCAGTAAGTTCTTGCTCTAACTTTTCAGCGCAAATTTATCTAAATATTTCTATGTTGCTACTAAACTGAAACAGTAGGCAAATACGCTTAATACGAATGAACAAAATTATAAAAATTGCAGACTTAACTTACCCGGTGACCTGCTGTAAATTCGACTTAGCTCGAATGGAACCGCTAAACCTGTACTGTCCCTACAACAACACGGATAGCAACTACCAAATTGGTTGCTATGACATCTTTTTTACTGGCTATATTGACAAATATTTCCTTAATTACTTGTTTCCCGCGTTGGCTGGCCTTCTGGTGCTGCAGGTTAGCCAGTGTAGTTTTATGGAATGCTAATGGTTCATTGGGATAAATTTTATAAGTCACGTCATTGCGTCATTGGATCGGTGGGTCATAAAGTCAGTGGTTCATAGGGTCAGTGGGTCAGTGGTTCATGGGGTCAGTGGTTCATAGGGTCAGTGGTTCATAGGGTCAGTGGTTTATATGATCAGTGAGTCATAGGGTCAGGTCAGTAGGTCATTGGGTTAGTGGGTCATATTATCAGTGGGTCATAGGGTCAGTGGTTCATAGGGTCAGTGGGTCAGTGGTTCATGGGGTCAGTGGTTCATAGGGTCAGTGGTTCATAGGGTCAGTGGTTTATATGATCAGTGAGTCATAGGGTCAGGTCAGTAGGTCATTGGGTTAGTGGGTCATATTATCAGTGGGTCATAGGGTCAGTGGTTCATAGGGTCAGTGGGTCAGTGGTTCATGGGATCAGTGGGTCATAGGGTCAGTGGTTCATAGGGTCAGTGGGTCAGTGGTTCATGGGATCAGTGGTTCATAGGGTCAGTGGTTCATAGGGTCAGTGGTTCATAGGGTCAGTGGTTCATAGGGTCAGTGGTTCATAGGGTCAGTGGGTCAGTGGTTCATAGGGTCAGTGGGTCAGTGGTTCATAGGGTCAGTGGGTCAGTGGTTCATAGGGTCAGTTGGTCAGTGGTTCATGGGGTCAGTGGGTCAGTGGTTCATAGGGTCAGTGGGTCAGTGGTTCATGGGATCAGTGGTTCATAGGGTCAGTGGTTCATAGGGTCAGTGGTTCATAGGGTCAGTGGGTCAGTGGTTCATAGGGTCAGTGGGTCAGTGGTTCATAGGGTCAGTGGGTCAGTGGTTCATAGGGTCAGTTGGTCAGTGGTTCATGGGGTCAGTGGGTCAGTGGTTCATAGGGTCAGTGGTTCATAGCGTCAGTGGGTCATATGATCAGGGAATCATTGGGTCAGCGATTACAAATACCTTGTGATAAGTTGTAAACTTCAAAAAATCCCTGAAAAATACAATTTTCAGCTCCTCCTGGTCGTCGGCTCCCTGGTGATCTACAGTTCGGAATCCAGCAACAAAAACCAAGTGGCACCCCAGCGTAGCAGAGCCGTGTGACCGACTGATGACTTGCAGTCAAACCTTTGAAGAATTTAATGGTGACTTGATTTTGTAGAAACAAATCATTTTTTACTCTAAAACTGTAAACGGAAACCGTACAATAAATCTACAATAGATCATCAGTAAATACACAGTAGATCCTAACTAGATCTGCAATAGATCCTCAATAGATCTAAAATAGATCCTCAATAGATCTTCGATAGATCTACAATAGATCCTCAATAGATCTACAATAGATCTTCGATAGATCTACAATAGATCCTCAATAGATCATCGATAAATCTACAATAGATCCTCAAAAGATCCTCAATAGATCTTCGATAGATCTACAATAGATCTTCGATAGATCTACAATATATCCTTAATAGATCTTCGATAGATCTACAATATATCCTTAATAGATCTTCGATAAATCTACAATAGATCCTCAATAGATCTTCGATAAATCTACAATAGATCCTCAATAGATCTTCGATAAATCTACAATAGATCCTCAATAGATCTTCGATAAATCTACAATAGATCCTCAATAGATCTTCGATAAATCTACAATAGATCCTCAATAGATCTTCGATAGATCTACAATAGATCCTCAATAGATCCTCAAAAGATCCTCAATAGATCTACAATAGATCCTCAATAGATCATCGATAAATCTACAATAGATCCTCAAAAGATCCTCAATAGATCTTCGATAGATCTACAATAGATCTTCGATAGATCTACAATATATCCTTAATAGATCTTCGATAGATCTACAATATATCCTTAATAGATCTTCGATAAATCTACAATAGATCCTCAATAGATCTTCGATAAATCTACAATAGATCCTCAATAGATCTTCGATAAATCTACAATAGATCCTCAATAGATCTTCGATAAATCTACAATAGATCCTCAATAGATCTTCGATAAATCTACAATAGATCCTCAATAGATCTTCGATAAATCTACAATAGATCCTCAATAGATCTTCGATAAATCTACAATAGATCCTCAATAGATCTTCGATAAATCTACAATAGATCCTCAATAAATCTACAATAGATCCACAATAGATCCTCAATGGATCTTCGATAGATCTACAATAGATCCTAAATAAATCTACTATAGATCCACAATAGATCCTCAATAGATCTTCAATAGATACTCAATAAATCTACAATAGATCCACAATAGATCCTCAATGGATCTTCGATAGATCTACAATAGATCCTAAATAAATATACAATAATTTGCCTCGTGTTGTTGAATTTCGCGTTCCTGCTTTACTTCGTTCCGGCGCTGAAAAAAATCTACTATTGATAGATGTTAATAGGAGTGAATGCCAATATTACTTATATAAAATGTCAGGACTTAGTGTGTGTCATCAGCACTCAGTTTGTCATCAAGACTCAGTGTGTCATGAGGGCTTGTGTGTGTCATCAAGACTCAGTGTGTCATGAGGACTCGTGTGTGTCATCAATGCTCAGTGTGTCATGAGGACTCAGTGTGTCATCAATGCTCAGTGTGCCACGAGGACTCGTGTGTGTCATCAATGCTCAGTGTGTCATGAGGACTTAGTGTGTCATCAATGCTCAGTATGTCATGAGGACTCGTGTGTGTCATGAGGACTCAGTGCGTCACCAGGACTCAGTGTGTCATGAGGACTCGTGTGTGTCATCAATACTCAGTGTGTCATGAGGACTCGTGTGTGTCATCAATGCTCAGTGTGTCATGAGAACTGAGTGTGTCATGAGAACTCAGTGACTTAGGACTCAGTGTGTCATGAGGACTGAGTGTGTCATGAGGACTCAGTGAGTTAGGACTCAGTGTGTCATGAGGACTGAGTGTGTCATGAGGACTCAGTGAGTTAGGACTCAGTGTGTCACCAGGACTCAGTGTGTCATGAGGACTCGTGTGTGTCATCAATACTCAGTGTGTCATGAGTAGGACTCGTGTGTGTCATCAATACTCAGTGTGTCATGAGGACTGAGTGTGTCATGAGGACTCAGTGGGCCGTATGCAGAAAGCTCTGTCTAGGGTAGTCCGGTCTTGAAAAACTAGTCTAGACTTGGATTTGGTATGCAGAAACACAAAGTTAGACCAGTCTACTATAGCAGAACTAGGGTAGCTAGACCATAGACTATAGACTGAACTACCCAAGTCCGGACTAGCTAGTCTGGACTAAGCTTTCTGCATACGGCCCAGTGTGTCATGAGGACTCAGTGTGTCATGAGGACTCAGTGTGTCATGAGGACTCAGTGTGTCATGAGGACTCAGTGTGTCATGAGTGTGGTAGTGGCTGCTAGCTAGAGCTAGCGCTGTTGCACATTACCCAATCATATCCTTGTTATGTCTATGGTAGCAACCAGCTATACGTTCTTAAGCTTTCGTTCTCAGCCTCCCACTTATGTTATAATTTTCTATGCTTGAATAAACGCTTCCGACAGCTTCGTTCAAACTACGACAACGGCGTCGCGGCTTGGCAATCTGGATCTTACTGACACGGTTCATGCATTAACCTGGATTAAGGCATTCAAAGCCTTGGCTCGAACCAAGAAGTGGGAAGATAAAGAAACAGATCGACAAAATCACGGACAACTTTTTAGCGCTCTGTGGACTAGCAGCTCTCGAAAAAGTTACTCATCTTGTCGCACCGAAAGAAGTGGAAGCACACACCTTTGCGGAGCTGGAGACTGCCATTACGAACTTTCTGCAACCCCAAAAGCACCTTGCCGTTGCTGAGAGAACTAAATTCTTCACGCTACGTCAAGCTGCCGATGAGCCCATTACGGAGTTCCTTTCTCGCTTGAGGAAGGGGGCCACGCACTGCGAGTTCGATGCTCTAAAAACCTGCACCAGACCGGAAGAGGAAATAGTACGTCTGATGCTCATCTCTGGCCTGCAGAACCCAGAAGATCAACGACGCATTCTGGGAGCCATGCAAACGAAAGACTTGAAGATCGCCAAAATCGTGGATATAGTCAGGACTATCGAACAAGTGACGATGTTCGTAGACAGCAAGGATCTTCGAAACGCTGACACAGAGCCTACCCAAGAAGGACACTCCATCAACTTCACAGGGAAGGGAGCTCGGCAGCATCGAGGCGGTAGCGTGTCCCATGAACGGCACATAGGCGACTGCAAGTTTTGTGGCCGATCTCATCCAGCTGGCAAATGCCCGGCTTACGGAAAGACATGCAACAAATGCAACAAGCGCAACCACTTTGGATCCGTGTGCCGCTCCAGTGGCGTCAGACAGGTCAACCATATGGACACAAAACTTGTAACCTCGGACTCCGACGCCTCTGATGTACTCCATCTGACAGACGTAGATCTCATCCATGCTGTTTCGGTAACGACAGAAACTGTGCTGATCAACGGTGTCGCTATTCCGATGCAGATCGACACCGGAGCTTCAGTTTCAGTGTTTTCTAGCCACCTCTGGGAATCGCTGCAATGCCTCAAATTGGACAAGTATCATCGGCGACTCGAGGCGTATGATGGCCACATCCTAAAGACATTGGGAAAACTGTCTACAACCGTCGAGATGCGCGGTCGAATTCATCCAGCTGAGCTGATGGTGGTTTCATATATTCAAAGACATTCGGCCTGCTAGGACGCGATCTTCTAGATGGCGACGCCGTATTCCACGCAGCCACCACTGCCACAGCGGCACCTGCCAATGAACCACTGCCGACCATCAAGGGCATCAAAGCGAGCATGGAACTGATTGAAGGTGCCAGACCACAGTTCTGCCGCGCTCGTCCAGTTCCACTTGCGCTGGAGCCACAAGTTAATGCCGAGCTAGAGAGCTCGAGCCAATTGAGGGCCCGGTAAGCAACGCATCGCCTGTTGTTTGGGTTAAGAAGAAAGATGGCTCGCTGCGCATGTGTGCCGACTACAAAATGCACGTCAATGGGAAAATCAAGTCGGAGTCCTATCCAATCCCCTCAATTGAGCACCTATTCGCCAAGCTCAAAAACGCAAAAAAGTTTGCGAAAATAGACTTGCGCTCTGCCTATTGGCAAATAGCTCTCGATGAATCTGCGGAAGAACTATCAGTGATCAACACCTCACGCGGCCTCTACCGTGTCAAACGCCTACAAATGGGCATGAAAAATGCCTCTTTTATTTTTTAAAGGGCCATGGAGAATATTCTATCTGACCTCAAAGGCATCCTTGTCTACCAAGATGATGTCCTAGTCTTTGCAGAGCATTCCGAAGCACTAGGTAAGCAAGCGGCTGAAGGCGGTCAAAACCAGGCTCGCAGAGAAGAAAGTGACCATCAACGAAAGCAAATCTATTAATATGTGCGATGAAATTTCCTTTCTTGGATTCAAAATCTCCGCATCTGGAATTCAGCCTGATGACCGTCTAGTTGACAAGATCCGTCATATCGCCGCTCCCAGCTCCAAGAAGGAAGTTGAGCAGTTCCTTGGCCTAGTAAATTTTTTTGGCCGTCTGATACCTAATTTTTCCGCCAAAGTCGCTCCATTGAATGACCTTCGGAAGGGAAACTCGCCCTTCGTCTGGTCCGACGAGTGCGTTCACGCATTTGAGGGGCTCAAGCGAGAAATCTCATCCAGGCCTATGGTGCAGCCATACAACCTGGAAAAGAGGCCACTCTAACCACTGACGCCTCAAAAGGTGCGCTTGCGGCTGTTTTGACCCAGGACGGGCACCCCGTGATTTACATCTCCAGGACTCTCTCATCCGCAGAAGCTAACTACTCAAACATCGAACGAGAGGGCCTGGCGATTTTCTGGGCAATCCATAGGCTGACACACTATCTGCAAGGCCGAAAATTCACCATTCGGACTGATCACCAACCGTTGCTTCGCCTCTTTGGTGGCAGCATTCCATTGCGAACCTCTTCCAGAATCAGCCGATGGGCGCTGTTTCTAATGCAATTCGACTTCACTCTGGAATACGTACAAGGGACAAAAATTCCGCATGTCGACCATGGAGGAAAGAATAGAATGGAGTGCTAATCTAAGCCAGTTATTTTTATCTCGCTCGATTTTCGCTTTTAACATCCCTTTCCCCCCGTTCCTTCCTATTGGCTGAAAGCATATTTTGATGCGAGCTCATACTATGCTGGGACAGACCTTTCAGAGGGGAACGAAAACGAAAACGAGACGAAAAATACTTTGTCTATGGCAGTCACGAGCCAATAGGAAAGAACGGGGGGGGGAAAGGGATGTTAAAAGTTAAGATCGAGCGAGATAAAAATAACTGGCTCAGATTAGCACTCCATTCTATTCTTTCCTCCATGATTTCGACGCGCTCTCCCGACTCCGGTTCGAAAACGCGGGTCTTGAGCCTAGCAGTAGCTTTTGGGAGATAAACTGCGTTGCCTTTGAATCCCCAGCCATCGATCCACACAGAATAATATCCGAAATTGAGTCAGACAGACTCCTTCAACAAATAGTTCGCCGCATTCGGTCTGGTGACTGGCGCGACTGCACACAAGCAGAGGCAGCCTTTAAGAAAGTCGCGGAATGCCTGACCCTAGAGAATGGCCTGATCTACATGTGCCGCCGAGCATTCATTCCACCAAGGCTCAGACGAGAGGCCTTCGACACAAGTGCATGACACTCATACGGGTTCCAACGCAGCGCACAAGTTGCTTGCACAGACCTGTTGGTGGCCCGGTATGCAGAGGGACGTGGAGCAATTCGTTCATCAATGCCAGGCATGCACTCAGTTAAGACCTCGTCTACAAAAAACTCAGGACACTTGGCTACCTGCCACCGCTCCATTTCAAAGAGTGCACATGGACTGGGCTTTTGTACCAGCCGTTGGCAACATTCTCATCGTGGTTGATGCGTACTCGGGCTGGATAGAAGCTTCCCCCACAAAGGACAGATCAGCAGACAGTGTCATCAACTCGCTGCGAACGGTTTTTACTCGCTTTGGGGTTCCGGAGCTGGTTGTTTCGGACAACGCAGCGGAGTTCACCTCAGCTCCACTATTGGCCTGGTTGGAAAAGAACGGTGCTCGTAAGATGGAGAGCCCTCCATATTCCCCTCAATCTAATGGTGCAGCTGAGCGAGCCGTCCAGACTATCAAGAAGGCCTTGCAGGCATGGACCCAGCGTCTAACACATGGCAGCTTTATTGCTTTTTTGCAGAGCTCTGCTACATCATCGCAGTTCTTCAACTTCACGCGGACGAACCCCTGCCGAGCTCGTGCTAGGACGGCGACTTCGGGTTCCGGTGGTCTTCACCTTCCAGCAGGGCGACCCGGTGCAGTTCAAGGCCAACGGCGACACCACCAGCTCTCGAGCTGAGTTCCTGATGTAGCAAGGGCGCAACACCTCCTGGCTACTACTCACGGGCGCCAAACTACACCTGGCTTCAAAAAATCAATTTGGCCCGCTGGCTCCTGCCTCTGAAGCTGATGAGGAAGAAGAGAAGTTCACCAACAACCACAAACTAATATACCTGAGATTCCCCCAGAGATCGCTCCGACAAGAAGAAGCACTAGGGTGAGGAATCGCCCAAATCGCCTTGTGCCGTAGGCTCAGACTAAGTAAACCGTGATCGCGTTATTTCACTGATTTTGCGAAGTTTACTAGCTAGTTCTTAAAGTTTGTTTGTTTGACTGTCTTGTGGACGTCGTTATTCATCGTCTTCCGTTGCAGATGGGGACATGTGGTAGTGGCTGCTAGCTAGAGCTAGCGTTGTTGCACATTACGCAATCATATCCTTTTTATGTATATGGTAGCAACCAGCTTTACGTTCTTAAGCTTTCGTTCTCAGCCTCCCACTTATGTTATAATTTTCTATGCTTGAATAAACGCTTCCGACAGCTTCGTTCAAACGACAATGAGGACTCAGTGTGTCATCAGGACTCGATGACCGATGACCAACAGCGGACAGAAGAGGTGAGGGCGATGACAATAGCGGACAGAAGAGGTGAGGGCGATGACCAATAGCGGACAGAATAGGTATGAGGGCGATGAGCAATCCAACAAACTTCAAGTTATAAAAAATCTTACATGTCATAAACCCAAACAAACGAATTGAGTATTACTTAAATTTCAACACTCCCGAATGCGAGAATAATCGGCACCCAAGTCGAATTTATAAATCATCATCATTATTAATAAATTAATTTGCAATAGTTTCAGTTAAGGAACAGAAATACATTGAAGTTGCTGATGGCATTTGCATATTAAAAACAAAGCTAATTTGGATTCAGCACAAAACCGGGAGCACTGCAGGCCAATACAAGATGACATTGAAGCTTAACACGACCCAGTGTTTCAGATATCGAATAAAAAACACACTAGATTAGCATATTGCTACTTACAGTAAAGTCAATTGAAAATAAAAACAAATTTTATTGAATTTAAATACATCAACGGGCCAGGGTGGGACGCGAGCCAGATAAACAAATGCACAGACACAATAAAGCATTTGATACGCCTAACTGAGTGCGAGACTTGCTAGTTTGTAAATTAATAAATAAAAAAGACGGCTGCAATTGAAAACAGTGGCTACTCATGCGCATACAAGTAGTATTTGTAGCAAAGAGTCGTTAAAAATTAGACAACAATTAACGAGACAGTCAGATAATAAGTGACAGGAGCATGCAGCAATGAAATAAATAATTGCAGGTGCAATTACGAATTCAATTTTTATTGGAGGCTAGGGATCTGATGAGGAAGATGGGAGGCTGGGATCTGATGAGGAAGATGGGAGGCTGGGATCTGATGGAGGAGATGGGAGGCTGGATCTGATGGAGGAGATGGGAGGCTGGGATCTGATGGAGGAGATGGGAGGCTGCGATCTGATGGAGGAGGGAGGCTGCGATCTGATGGAGGAGGGAGGCTGCGATCTGATGGAGGAGATGGAAGGCTGGGATCTGATGATGGAGATGGGAGGCTGTGAGGCTGCGATTTAATAAAGGAGACGGAGACTGGGATCTGATGAGGCAGGTGAGGAGGCTGGAGATCTGATGATGAGATGCTGGGAATTGATTGATGAAGGAGCTGAGAGGCTAGGGATCAGGTGACAATAGGTAATTAAAAAGAAATAAATAGGCGATTGAAAATTCGCTAAACAACAGGAGTCAAACACAGGAAAATCCAGCAGAACCGGAGCATTAGTCTCATCATTCCAGGTCCTCAGATTTTCCGTCTCCAGCAGCCGTGGAGGAGGCGGCAGCGGCAGCGGCGGCGGCTGCTGCATCATCTTCGCTGTAGATATTCTCGGCCATCTGCCACACCTGCAGTATGTTGTCCTCGGACACTGAGCAGATCACCCAGGGATCGCTGGGATTCCAGGAGAAGTCCGAGATCTTGGCGGTGTGACCGCCGTGAATGAACAGCAGCTCGGGCGGGCCGTCCTCGGCGTCCTCTGGCGCCTGCTCCTCCCCGATCTTGCTCAGATCCCACACGTGCAGGCGGCGGTCGGTGCCGGAGCTGGCCAGGATGGTCTCGTTGTGGGGCGACCACTGCACCTGGATACGGGTGCGGCGGGTGGGGCGGGAGTGAGGATCTGACTGGGATAAATATGGGATGTGATTATTAAAATATGGGATCTGATTACCAAACTATGGGATGTGATTATTAAAACCTGGGATCTGATTACCAAACTATGGGATGTGATTATTAAAATATGGGATCTGCTTATTAAAATATGGGATCTGCTTATTAAAATATGGGATCTGATTAATAAAATATGGGATGTGATTATTAAAATATGGAATCTGATTATTTAAATATAAGATCTGATTTTTTAAAAATGGGATCTGATTGATAAAATATGGGATCTGATTAATAAAACATGGGATCTGATTGATAAAATATGGGATCTGATTAATAAAACATGGGATCTTACCTGGAAAATCTCGTCCTTATGACTCTCAAAGCTATGCAATTTTAATTTGAGATTGCGCAGATCCCACAAAGCCACAGTCTTGTCGGCAGATCCAGTAGCCAGAATGAACTCAGAGAACGGATTAAAGCTCAGACAGTTGACCTCAGCTGTGTGAGCCTCAACAGAGTGAGTAGGCTTACTGCTACTCTTAGCTCTGGTGTCCCAGATCATGAGCTTCTGATCGTCGCCAACGCTGCCAAAGATGCTGTCGTGCAGCAGGTGCCAGGACACATCTTCCACAACGCTTGAATGCCCGGTGAACACCGTGTGAGCATCCAGCAGGTTCTTCTCTCGCGTGTTGCCGTGCACGTCCCACATGCAGATGGTGTGATCGTCGCTGGCGGACAGCAGGTGCGCCTCGACGTTCGGATTCCAGCTGAGGCCGTAGCCCTCCTTCTGGTGGCCCTGTGAAGCGAGAGTAGTGCCAGAGGCTGGAGTTAGACTGTTGTTCAGACATATCACTGAATGAGTTTACGACGAGTATGCAGCTTAAGATCCCAAAATTCAAGGCTTTAGAATTCCATGATTAAAAGTCACTCATTTAAAAAATGAACGGGGATTTAAACAATATCTAAAGTCCCACACTGCAGATCCCAAAAGTTGGTATCTCAGGAATCCCTAAGGTCACCCGCACCACAGATCTCAAAATTGGGATCTCAGAATCCCTAAGGTCACCCGCACCACAAATGTCAAAATTGGGATCTCAAGAATCCCTAAGGTCACCCGCACCACAAATCCCAAAATTGGGATCTCAAGAATCCCTAAAGTGACCCGCACCACAAATCCCGAAATTGGGGAATCGGGATCTCAAGAATCTCTAAAGTCACCCGCACCACAAATCCCATAATTAAGGATCTCAAGAATCCCTAAAGTCACCCGCACCACAGATCCCAAAATTGGGGATCACAAGAATCCATAGAGCCATCCAGTGCAGATCCTAAAATTGGGGATCTCAAGAATCCATAGAGCAGTGCAGTGCAGATCCTAAAATTGGGGATCACAAGAATCAATAGAGCCATCCAGTGTAGATCCTAAAATTGGGATCACAAGAATCCTACAGCCACTCATCACAGATCCCGAAATTAGGGATCACAAGAATCCCTAAAGCCACTCATCACAGATTCCAAAATTGGGATCACAAGAATTCATAGAGCCATCCAGTGCAGATCCTAAAATTGGGGATCACAAGAATTCATAGAGCCATCCAGTGCAGATCCTAAAATTGGGGGTCACAAGAATCCCTACAGCCAGTCATCACAGATCCTAAAAATCAAGGATCTCGTCGGAGTTTTTAAATCCTATTAAAAACCAATCATAACTAATGTGAATTACCTTCAGCCGAATCTCGGGTCTACACTCGCCGCTGGGATCAGGCTTAGCCGGGTGCTTAGTATAATCAAATATGAGCACATCAGAGCTCGGAGTCTTTGTAGCAATAATAGTCGGATTCTGAGGCATAAACCTGGCCCGATTCACCTCGCCTTCGTGATTGATTTTAATCTGAATATCGATTTTGCCAGACACGGAGCCGAAACCGCCGTATTCGCCTTTGTCAGCCTCGTAGTGGCTGGCGTCAAACTGCGCGGCATCATTGGGCAGCTGGACGCTGGCAATCAGCAGGTGATTCTGCTCATCAGAGGTGTGCGTGCCCAGAATGAGGCGGTGAATGTTGTAGTCTTTGCCCGTAGGCCTGGTAACGTCCGGCAGCCACTGGGCGGTGAGGCTGGGCCACTCCAAAGCGTGCGTCATCACCAGGTCGTACAAGAACGGAGTGTTCTTCTTCCAGATCTTGTACTCCTCGTTGATGATTCTCTCCTCAACCGTGTCATCATAGTTGGGATCCTTTTCAATGGCCGACATGGCTTTTAGGGGGATAAGGTCATGCATTGGGGTGGGAGACAAGATCTACTTACAGTAGGTATCATAGGGTTTTTTGTTAAAAGTAAAGGTGCCAATTTTGAAAAGCAGCAGATGTCTGCTAAATGCACAAATCAAGCAAGAGGATAATTAGGGACTATTATGTAAACTTAAGCTCATAAGGTGGAGTCCCTAATTGTCGGCTTGCTTGTTCTCTCATATCCTAGGTCTAATTTTTGTAACATTTTGCCAAATCCAGCTTAATGGTGTCACTGAGCAGAATGATGTATGATTTGTGTACATAGGTTACTGGGGCTCCACTCTATGAGCTTCAGCTGACAGGCCCTTTCATATACAACAATGTACAAGAAAGAAAGCTAAAAGAGAGCAAAAATTATCTAATTTTTTTACTTGAATTAGTATCCATATGGCTATACATTAAGATGATAAGTAGATGATATGACACTATGATAGTCAAGAATTATATATTGTATGGAATTACAAGTCTAAATATTTATTTTCTTATTAGGCCTAGGATCTAGGATGTAATTTAAATAAATGAGGCATGAAAGTAGCTGTTTGTTTAAAGATATTTGGCTAAGAGGAATAAGTAAGAAAACGAACCAAAAGGACACTTAGTTATTGGCTGAGTGCTTGGCATATATTTATAACGTGCTTGGCAGAATATTCTTGATTCCAATAAAATGATCTTAATTTAAGGCAAGCATGTTATGCCTGAATGCTATTTTAGCCTAATGCAATTTTAGACGGTTTTTCTATCAGGAAAGTATAATACATACTTGTGTAGCAATCAAGATCCTTTTGCCTATAACAAACACCAATCAAATGCATTATAGAAATAACATATATTCCAACATTTGGTGTGAATGAAGCTTAGCCTTGCCTCCCTTTTTCTGCCTGCTCCCTAAGCTTGCTGCCTTCCTTTTCCTCTCTTGCTTTTTCTCCTCAGCTCCCCTAGTTTGCCCCAACAATTGAGCCCAGAATCTAATATCCCAAACCAATGAAAAGTGGTTCATACTAGGAGCTGCCGACTACTAGCTGAATGTGACACAGACAGCAACCACAGTGCAGCCAGAGATAACTGCTGCCAACCCACTCACTGCCCTAAGTTAAAGAAGAAAGTGAGTTTCAGCAGCAATGCTGACAGCTCAGATGCCTCATCATCATCATCATCTGCTGACAAATCTAAACCTGATGACAGTGACACCGAAGCTATTGAGGAGGAACAACCTTCGGACACAACAACAATCTGGCAACTGGTCTAAGTAGCAATCATGCAGAGGGAGCTCCAGACCCCAAACCATGCCACAACAGCCAAAGCTGCACCAACAAATCCTACTGACAGATGCTGAACTCTGAATCTAACAGATCATTTCCCGAGGCCAGTCACCTGCGAGGAGCTCCAGACCCATCTGTGTGTTGACTCTGCCATTGCTATGGTGATCAACCTACATGACAAGAGACAAAGGGAATTTATTAGCATTTTATGAGCAATTAGAAATCCAAGACAATGGGCCACTAGTCATTCATCTCAACGATATTGGCAAAAAGGATACAGCGCAGATTGTGAATTTGTTAACTCTGATTTAACTTCTATGTGACAAGCTGTGTAATTAATCTATATTGCATTCATTGTCTACTAAGCCCCAATTGTTTATAAATCCCTTTGTACATTGGTCCTTTTTGCTTATCTGCTATTGCTGCGACTGCTTGCCCAAGCAACATCACTATGCAGCAACTAGTTGAAGACAACAACCTGATAGAGTGATAGTGAGTGGAGGCCGCGAATCACTTGACCTGGTCCTGATAGACGCAATGGGCCTAGCCAATGGCTATCCCGAGCCCTTGGCTCAACGGCCTTATAGACCATGTTGCACACCTTCCTGCTGGCCCCTGAGCTGGACTCTATATGACTGCTAGAGCCCAACCACCACCTCACACTGTCTCCACTGCCTACAATATGGACTAGCAGGTCTAGCTCCGATATGCTGGCAGCTTCTCGACAGAGCCCCTTGGTGCCCCAACAAGTGAACTGGAGGAGATTGCTTTTCAGCTTGCCAAGCTATTGTTGCTGGAAATAAAGGAGAGGCTGGCATTGCATACATCTAGCAACTGCAAAAACTGGTTGCAGCTGGCCTAGCAGTACAACCTGGCAGCAGTGGATTTGGCCACCAAGATGGCAGCCATCTCGACTGTAGCCCAACTTGGCTCCAAGACCAAAGGCCAGCAGCTTTGGCTATGCTGCACCCTGCTTGCTGTGACTATCAACCACCTGATCACTTGCCAGAAAGGGTATGTGCACTTGCTAGAGCAGCTCTGAGTGTGCCCAGATTGCTAGCTTAGCCAAGGCCAAAGCGTAGTCAACATCAGCCCTGCCAACAACTGGCTCGACTGCCATGGACAATGGCCCAACCTGCGGCACCCAGCTAGCTAACCAAGGAGGCCAAGCCCCAGCCTAGCAACAACGATACCATTGAAGACCGAGAGATCCATTTTCTTTTCATTAGCATGGCTCCCCCAAGCCTGTGGTAGTGGGACTGGGGACTATCACTAACAATTTAATTTTCTTATTTTCAATTTACTATTAATAATTTCAAACTATTGTGTGACCCTCCCCTCTTTTTCTATTACTCGGGTTGGCCCAATCTGTCCACCATAAGGTGCTCCCTTTGACAAAATTTTGTCATCTTCCTGGTTCCTAGGCTTGGCCTCCTTGCTCATTTTCCTGGTTTTGTATGTCTTCCATCTGGTTATTTTTTTCCTTTCCTTTGTTTTTCTGCAATAAATTTTTTAAAGGTTTTTTTAAAGGTTTTAAATTTTTAAAGGTTTTTGGCATTTATGCTTTGTCCCCCTTTGTCCACTTTCTGCTTTCTAACTTTTATTTAATGGTGCTCACCAGCATTGCTCAATTTTATGCCTTCCTATCCTGTCTACCTTCCCTTTCCTTCTCCTTTCTGCCTAACAATTTAATTGGTTTTACTACTTTAACTCTTAGAAATCCTTTTAGTTTGACTTGAGCCTGTTAGCTTGCACTTGATTTCAAATTAACACTTATGAGTGTGCACGTGGTGCTGCAGGTTATTGTCTACTAGTAGAGTCACCATCATAATAATAAGTCACCTTTGCTTAATCTAGTTAATATTTTAAGTTTTGCTCTTAAGAAATTTTAATAACCTTCAAATAAACTTATTAATTAAATGAAGCCATAGCCTATCTTGAGTCATTTGCCTATGGCCTATGGGGCATAAAATAACCAAGTTCTCATCTTAAAAAAAGCTTTGAGATATCATTGTTCTGTAATAGATAAATTACAATGGTGGCAGTGCTACACTACTGATAGTAATCAGCTAAGCATTTCAATGCACATTAATTTTGGTGTCTAAGGACTTGCTCTGAATGACTGTGCCTAACAAAGACCCCTTGTCTATAATTAGGACTACCTTCCTCCAAGAATTAAGGACCCTAGCAGCCAGAGTAAAATAGGAAAAATTTTGTTAGGATTTGTCTACATGATTTTCTAGATTTCTTTGTTCGAACCTAATGCCAGCAGAAATTCAAAAGTCAGAACTGTTCCAATTTGGTGTTAGCCAACTGGGCTGCCAAATTTTTTTTCTTTACCTCTATCTCACTATTACAAATATATTGCAATTTATACTTGCTCAAACAGCATTTAATTCCTGAATTTTGCATCAAGGCAATTTAAATAAGAAGTATACATATGGGAATTTAAATTGTCTAATATAGAAAATAAAGTAATAATTATACAGAAGTTTCTAAAATAAAATATATTGAATATAGTATGGAAAGTTAGCAAAAGTCAATACAAGGCCTATGAAGTATGTGCACTATGCAATTATTCAAAAAATAAACATTTTGTAGAGATAATATAAAATATATAACTAGGCCTTATGGGAATAAGCATTGCTTAGCCCAGGCCATGCATGCATGCATGCATAGTTAAAAGGAAAATTAGTGCAAATTCAAATACGAATTTACTTTTGCGCTCTGAGTAAATAAATTTTAAGTGAAAATAATATAGAAGTTCTAAAACATCTTAAAACTTTAACAGTTGTTTTTTAAGACTTTTATGCTATTTACAGCAGTAGAATTTATTATACTGCGTAAGATCGCACAAAATTAAAGCAAAGTGTACTAAGAAATACATGAAAAACAAGGAACCAACACGTCTCCACTAGATTCCTATTACATTTGAAAAAAAAATAAAAAGATAAAACGTTATAAAAGCATATAATATAAGGTGATTGCACATTTCAGTCAATAAAAGCAATGTTTTGAAATTGAAAATCATTACTTGTAGTACCGCTATAGCCTTTCTGATAATTATATTACTAGACATTGAAATTCATTTCTTGTCCATGAATTCTCCTGGACTATTAGTAAGAACCACATGGCAGAATCAAACTTCTGCAAAGCACCTTCAAAACTATTTGAATGAGCTTGAAAGAGCTGCTTTATCTAATGAAACTAATGCATATTACAGGTTTAAATGTGCAGCCATCGCTCAGGTGTGTAACTATTATTATTTATAATTCGTTCCTACATACAGGGACTACTCAAACACCGGGACGGGAAACTAGGAATTTTTTACGAGGCTGGTCTTTTATCAGCAGTAGAAAATAACCATAGACAACAAAGTAACACAGCATCTCTCTAATGCAAATAATTGCCAGCCAGTCTCGTAAAAAAATTTAGTTTCCCGTCCCGGTGTTTGAGTAGTCCCTGCCTACATAATTGTTGTCAATGAATAAAGGGCCAAATTTTTTTTGAATTAAAAATAGGGGTGTTGTTATAGTCTATCTTTGCAACTATTGGCTAAAACACAAATTTTCTAATTCCGACAGGAAATCGGCTCTCAATGCAGCCTATTTCAACTGGAAGGCTGCCGGCCAAATCAAAGACACAGGGCAATCATCGACCATCTACTGTCTATGGCCAACACTGCCGCAGCTCCAACTCCTGATTTAACTGTTTCCGAGGCTACCAACTCCTCAGTAAACAACAACATCTCCGGACAGCAAAGGCGACATTCGACTGTGCCGTTCATTACATGGCCTACTATGCCGACAACGCTGTCACTGGAGTTCGTGAGCGTCGACGTAGTAGACTTTTC
>NIVC01004129.1:0-58757 GCA_002269645.1 Macrostomum lignano | reverse complement strand
AAACAATAATTTCTACCTCAGTTGCTTGTTATAAAGGTTTGAATTGAGACCTGTCTTGACTGATCTAGGAAATTCCGTCAATACAATGGCTACTAGAAGCTTATACAGTATAAGATCCATCTTAGCTCTTAATACAAAGTGAATTTACGAAATTACGAGAATAAATTGTCTTGGAAATATTTTCGCTCTTTGGCAGAGCACGCACTAGTGATTGAATGGGACAAACTTTTGGAGTCGGGATCTCGGAACAAGTCCGGACAGGATTTGGTCATGGTCATCATCAGTACATCCATAGTTAAGGACTACTAATACATATTACAGACACCATGAACCATGAGCTCTCATTGAATGATTCCTGCACGGTCAAGAGTGAACGTAAAGGAATCCCAACGTCGGATGAGTCATCGTGCAGGAATGCATTTCTGCGCCTAATGCTTTTTCAGTGAGATTTTGCCATAGACATCCATTCATGCGCGCAAAAAGCGTACAAGATATCATTCCTGAACGGAGAATCGGCCGACAATGACTTAGATTATTTATCTTTTCCTTCCATGTCGGAAAACTTAAAAAATACCTTTTAAACTACCTTAAGATTATTGCAAGAAACTTAACTGGAAACTATCCAAGAAACTTTGTGAATTTGGGACAGGAGCCCGCCGAGCACTGTTGCAGCGTAAGCGTGCGCCTCGGAATTCAATCTCTTCTAGAGAGGTTAATGACCTGTTGGCTTTCGATACAGACTACGATGTTTGTAAATCCATTGAGAATTTTTACCAACCCAAAAAGGACCATTTTGATTAGGGAGATAAATCATTAATAAGGTTCTACAGGTAATTAAATCAGTGCTTTAAAAAATCAAAACTGTTTTAGTAAACTCGCGCTTAAATAATAACAGTAGCTAGAATCATATGAGTGTCTAGAAGAAAAAAAGAAAGACGAAAAATTGAAATGTTATAATATAGGAGTATTATATTTCACAAACGTTTGATATTTTTTACTAATTTATTATATAAGTTCGCTTTGCTAGCAAATCTCTTTAAAAACTCGTGTGGTTTCTGGCTTAAATCTGCCTGGTTTTCTCCTCTTCCAAATTTATCTGTTATTATTACGACACCATGCATATGCTATGCTAAAGCATTTTCATGTTTCAACAAAGAATTTCGCTCCGGATATTTTTCTTCCCATCTTTATGACTTATTTTTTATGAATTCTTGTGCAATTTGGTGCTAAAAAATTTTTTGACTTTGCTTTTTACTTGTCAAGGTTTTGTGTGGCTAAGTGTTTTGAGTATGATATTTAGTCTCTGTCAGATTGTGAGCCATGGCTGCCAAAGCAGAATGACGCTGAACTCGCAAATCCTGAAAATTTCGCTTGAGACCGGTTTTTGACAATACGATAAATTGACAATACGAACGTATCTCACCTTCTGGAATTACAAAAAAACGTACTAGAAAATTACTTAAAAGTGCAATAGAAACATCTGAAGTTTTGTTGGAACCTCGCTGGCTTGTCGGTATCCGGTAGCATTTCATGAAAAATAGCTTGGGAAACTCGCGAGTGCAGCAGAAACCGGCTTTTAGCGAACTTTTTTTCAAGTTCGGCGTTCTCTATTTGGTTGTCCATGCTTTGAGCATGTAATAATTATACTTTGAATTTTGTATTCTGGAATTATTTGCTTTGTTCTTTCTTTGTATTCGTTATTTTCATGTAGCGCCATTTAGGTCATCTCATTATGGTCTTCAGGATACCCTAAATATCAGCTAGATGTAGACTAGTTATCAGCTAGATGTGGACTGGATATTGGATGCAAACTAAATATCAGGTAGATGTAGTCTAGATACCAGCTAGATACGCTCGTCCGTTGGATGTAAATTAGAAAATTAGATATCAGCTAGATGTCAACTAGATATTAGCTAAAAGTAAAAAAAATCCACCTTCAGCCTCCCGAGACCGGATCGACAGAAAGGCAGCATTGAAAGTCTAAGAATGTACTTTTAAAGAATAAGCTAAAAGAGTCGTCAATTGCAAAGAAAAGTAAGTAAAAATATTTTGGATAATCGCCTGCTGGTAGCGAAATGAATACGCTGGCTTCGAGTCATGATGACAGCTGCAGCCAGCTCCGCTGCCAGTCTCGGGAGCTGCTTCGTGACCTGCTGCCCCTCTGGCAGTGGGCTGGTCCCAGTCTACACACGCTCGCCGTCCGACCCGAAACTCGAGCCGCCCTGTGCGACGCCGTCAGTCTCAGTTTGAAGAAACTGCGCGCCTCTGCGCCAACTCCGGCGCACTGCAGGCGCCTGGTTGTGTCCGTTCTGGTGCACTGCTTTGTCGAGGTTTGTTCAACGGGATGGAAATGCCTGGGATATTTTAATAAGTTATGTTGCTATCTACTGAGGGTCTCACTGGTATCGTCTGGGATTTCTGTTGTTATTGATTCTAGTGGATTTTTAGTGGATGAGATGCAGATTGTTAGTTGATGAGATGGAGATTGTTAGTAGATGAGAGGGAGATTGTTAGTAGATGAGAGGGAGATTGTTAGTAGATGAGAGGGAGATTGTTAGTAGATGAGAGGGAGATTGTTAGTAGATGAGATGGAGATTCATAGGGGGATAGGAGGGAGATTCTTAGGGGGACAAGAGGGAGATTCTTAGGGGGACAAGAGGGAGATTCTTAGGAGGACAAGAGGGAGATTCTTAGGAGGACAAGAGGGAGATTCTTAGGGGGATAAGAGGGAGATTCTTAGGGAATGAGGATAATCTCAACCTTCTCAAAGAGATTCTTCCTGTCAACTGTTTAAGAACCGTTTATATCTACTCAATTGCCTTCGGAAATCAGTAGGAATCGCTTGAGCATAGTCAATACAGAACATGGACAATTAATAGTTTTAATTCAACTGCAGGTAGCCCTGGTGCCCCAGCTACAGTTCTGTTGTGACGACAACGTCGCCAATCCGTCTCTACAAGCGCCGACACAGTTCGCGCGCCTGGCGTCGCTGGAGCGACCTTTCAGTCGACGTGCTGACCCTGACGTCGTCGCCGCTGCATCCTCCAGTTACTCACCGACTGCTGGAGTCCGTCATCGAAGTGGAACTGGATCGAATCCTGGCCCGGCTGCGCGATAAACTGCCCTGCAGACGGCCTGCCGCGGCTCCCGCGCCAGTGAGCGACGAGACCGCCTCTAAGCGCAAAGCAAAGCGCCGCGAACTAGAAGATCCGACGATGTTCGGGGGCGTCGGAAACGTTTGAAATTATTTGGCGGAGCCTCCTTTGTTGGCGGTGGCGGGCTGGGCCAACCATGTCGGCTTCGTTCATTTCGACCACCAATGTTGCGGCCGCCGCGGACGTATCGACCGGCTCAGTGGCTCAGCAGCAGCCGAGGCGGCAAATCCGCTTTGATCTTCGCTCCGCTGCTACTGCTGCTGCTGAGCAGTGCAACGAGGAGCAGAATAATGAGCAGCACCGCCTCAGCCAGACGCCTCAACCGTCTCCGTCTGACGCTTCAACATCTACACCTGTTCGTCGACTGCAGACGCCGGCTCCTCGGCCGCCATCGTTGACTTTGGAGCTTCAACCGGCGGTGCTGCTGACGCCGCCGCACCGACTGTCCGACGTGTTTCACCGATCAACTCGGACCCGATGTAAGACTAGCAAGCTGATGCGCCGCCGCGCCGCCGCCGCCGCCTCCGACAAGCACGTCGAGATCAAACGTCGGCGGTTCCGCAAGCTGACGGGCCTGCTGTCCAAGCTTGGTTTCAGCGTTATCGGCAGCCGGGGCGCCTACTCGATGGCTCCGACTACTAAATCTGCGACAGCTACCGCGAATGCGACAAAGTCGGCCACAGCGGCGTCCGCGGCTGCTGGTGCCTCTTCGGCTGGATTGTCGCGAGCGTCTGAAGTGGCCTGTCAGCCTTTGTCCTATGCGCGTCTGCCTGGCTTGGTTATGGAGCCCTACCCGCTCACTGGCAAGCGCTGCTCTGAGATTTGATTTATGAATTCAGACTGGTTGGCTTGTGTGCAGCAATGACTTGGGATTAATGGGTTATTTGAAAATGGGATCTATGGATTGTTGAAAATGGGATTTATTGATTGTTGAAAATGGGATCTATGGATTGTTTAAAATGGGATTTATGGATTACTGAAAGTGGGATCTATGGATTGTTTAAAATGGGATTTATGAATTACTGAAAGTGGGATTTATTGATTGTTGAAAATGGGATTTATGGATTACTGAAAATGGGATTTATGGATTGTTGATAAGGGGATTTATTGATTGTTTAAAATGGGATTTATTGATTGTTTAAAATGGGATTTATTGATTGTTTAAAATGGGATTTATTGATTGTTTAAAATGGGATCTATGGATTGTTGAAAATGGGATTTATGGATTATTGAAAATGGGATTTATGGATTGTTTAAAATGGGATTTATGGATTACTGAAAATGGGATTTATGGATTGTTGATAAGGAGATTTATGGATTATTGAAAATGGCATTTATGGATTATTGAAAATGGGATTTATGGATTGTTGAAAATGGGATTTTGCAGGATTTGTGGTTATTAAACTTTCAGATTTAGGCAGATTAAATTAATAACAGGTTAGAAAAGTATGCGTTAGGGAAATAGTCTATCCCTTACGTACTGCTAATTATTCTTATAATAATTGCTATATTTTTATAACGCAAACAAGTTGAGCATTTTTATAGGGGCATTTTTACGTGCATCTTTACGCACATTGTAACAGTTTTATTTTACTTTATTAATTGTAATAAAACATATTCTATTCGCGAAATAAGCGTTCAATTCTGTGTTCGATTGTTCACAATATCCCAAAAATTGAAGTGTATATTAGCCAATTACCGGTAATTATACGCTTTGCACTGTAAATGGTTGCGCTTATCAGTAAGTGTTTATCTGATTCTATTTATACACAATCGATCCGTTTTTTAAAATTGACAAGCCTCTTTTTTAAATACATGCTTATGCTTTATATATATAACATTTCATTTGATTCGTATTAATTCAAGTCGGCGACTGAAAGTAGTATGCTGCGTTTATTTTACCTATTTTATTTAACTATATTCCTGTATTATGCTGCACTGTATTAATTGTTCTCAGCTGTTTTTTTACTATCGAACCGCATGAGTTTTCTATCAAGCAATTATTAATATGCGCTAAAGCTTCTCCATGTATTTTTGTTAACGTTCCGCTGTACTTCTTTTATCTATCATATATTTTGCTAATAAAAATCTATTCTCCGCTGCAATAATGGTCATTGATCGTTTCTATTTTATTATTTTTTATACTGCAACGGTACCTGAAAAAAAACGGCTTATAAAATGTTGCTCTTTGTAATTTGCTTCTTACTGTTTTGTTAACCAGCTGTATAGATGTTTAGCTTTGCGGCCGATCAGTGAGGCAACCCACATGAGGCAACCCACGTAAGACAACCTAGTGAGGAAACCAGAACCAGTGAGGCAACCTAATGAGGCAACCAGAACCAGTGAGGCAACCTAGTGAGGTAACCAGAACCAGTGAGGCAACCAGAACCAGTGAGGCAACCTAGTGAGGTAACCAGAACCAGTGAGGCAACCAGAACCAGTGAGGCAACCTAGTGAGGCAACCAGAACCAGTGAGGCAACCAGAACCAGTGAGGCAACCTAGTGAGGCAACCAGAACCAGTGAGGCAACCTAGTGAGGTAACCAGAACCAGTGAGGCAACCAGAACCAGTGAGGCAACCTAATGAGGCAACCAGAACCAGTGAGGCAACCTAGTGAGGTAACCAGAACCAGTGAGGCAACCAGAACCAGTGAGGCAACCTAATGAGGCAACCAGAACCAGTGAGGCAACCTAGTGAGGTAACCAGAACCAGTGAGGCAACCAGAACCAGTGAGGCAACCTAGTGAGGCAACCAGAACCAGTGAGGCAACCTAGTGAGGCAACCAGAACCAGTGAGGCAACCTAGTGAGGCAACCAGAGCCAGTAAGGCAACCCAGTGAGGCAACCAGAGCCAGTAAGGCAACCTAGTGAGGCAACCAGAACCAGTGAGGCAACCAGAACCAGTGAGGCAACCAGAACCAGTGAGGCAACCAGAACCAGTGAGGCAACCAGAACCAGTGAGGCAACCAGAACTAGTGAGGCAACCAGAACCAGTGAGGCAACCAGAACCAGTGAGGCAACCAGAACCAGTGAGGCAACCAGAACCAGTGAGGAAACCTAGTGAGGCAACCAGAACCAGTGAGGCAACCTAGTGAAACAACCAGAGCCAGTAAGGCAACCTAGTGAGGCAACCAGAGCCAGTAAGGCAACCTAGTGAGGCAACCAGAGCCAGTAAGGCAACCTAGTGAGGCAACCAGAGCCAGTAAGGCAACCTAGTCAGGCAACCAGAACCAGTGAGGCAACCAGAGCCAGTAAGGCAACCTAGTGAGGCAACCAGAGCCAGTAAGGCAACCTAGTCAGGCAACCAGAACCAGTGAGGCAACCTAGTGAGGCAACCAGAGCCAGTAAGGCAACCTAGTGAGGCAACCAGAACCAGTGAGGCAACCAGAGCCAGTAAGGCAACCTAGTCAGGCAACCAGAACCAGTGAGGCAACCAGAGCCAGTAAGGCAACCTAGTCAGGCAACCAGAACCAGTGAGGAAACCTAGTGAGGCAACCAGAACCAGTGAGGCAACCTAGTGAGGCAACCAGAGCCTGTAAGGCAACCTAGTGAGGCAACCAGAACCAGTGAGACAACCAGAACCAGTTAGGAAACCTAGTGAGGCAACCTAGTGAGGCAATCAGAACCAGTGAGGCAACCAGAGCCAGTAAGGCAACCTAGTGAGGCAACCAGAACCAGTTAGGAAACCTAGTGAGGCAACCAGAACCAGTCAGGCAACCTCGTGGGGTAACCAGAACCAGTGAGGCAACCAGAACCAGTCAGGCAACCTCGTGGGGTAACTAGAACCAGTGAGGCAACCAGAACCAGTCAGGCAACCTAATGAGACAACCAGAACCAGTGAGGCAACCAGAACCAGTCAGGCAACCTCGTGGGGTAACTAGAACCAGTGAGGCAACCAGAACCAGTCAGGCAACCACAACCAATGAGGCAACCCAGTGAATTTTTGTACTATCACTTGATGCATGTTTATTGCCTTAAGCGAGCCGATATGTATCGTAGTAAATTAAACTCCTAGTTACGTTATGAATTTCTGCAATCTCCCAGCTAGATAAGAGACAGCCATGTCCGAACCAACAGACGAAAGCATGACTGGCGCGGAAGCCGCCAGCACCAAGCCGGACGAGACGACATCGGCCACTGCCGCGGCCGCCGCTGCCACCGCCGGCCAGAAGCGCAAGGCCGACTCAAACAAAGACTCCGATGGGGAAACCAAGACTCAGGCTAGTCAAAACGGAGACAGCGCGACGCCGGCTAAACGCATGAAACTGTTGTTGACATCCTCGTCGCCCAGGCCGCCAACTGACCGGGCCTTCTTGGAGCTCCTTGAACCGTCGGACGCCGACTCTGAGCAGCTGGCCGGCCTGAAGGCCCGCCTGTCCGATTTCAGCGCCGACGCTGTCCGACTCATCGCCCGACCGGACGCTTTTGTCCGATTCTTGGCAGCCGGATCCGACCGTTTGGAATGCTGCCTGGCCGACTGTCTGGCCGAAGAGAGCGACGCTGCATCCGCAGTCGCCGAAGCCGCCGTCGACCTGCTGTCCGCCTGCTTCAGCCGCCTGCTCCGCCTTTACGTGCGCCACCTGCCGGTGCAGCGGCTCGACGCTGCCAATCCGCGCATGCCGTCGCTTCGTCAGGTTGGCGACGCCCTCGCCGAAGTTAACCGGCTGGCCAGCGGCTTCGGCTTCCAGCTGGCCGAGTCCGCCGCCCAGCTGGCCGGCAACCTGGCCAGCCTGGCGGAGCAGCTGCCCCCTCAGCAGCTGTTCTCAAGCATCTGCCAGACCGCCGATTGGTCCAGCGAAGCCGGCCTGTCCCAGCCGATGCTGTCTCAGCTAGTCCGACTAACCGAGCAGAAGCTCGAACTTCCGACCTTTCCGACTGTACAACTGCCGTTCAACGTTGTAGCCGTCGTTCGCGACGCTATCGCTGCTTGTCTGCTCACCGATTTGGACGCCGACGCTGGCAAAGCCGACGCCGAGGGCAAAGACGATGTCGGCGACAATAACGAATCGGTATGGCGCCTCGATCAAGCTATCGATCGGATCCGATCGGCTCTGGATAATTTGCCTCGGGAGCTGGCCAAACAGAGGGCGGCAGCCGTGGCCGCTGCGGCCGCTGCCGCTCCAGCCGAGGCTGAGAAATCGTCAATGGCGGAGGGCGAGGCCGAGGCTGACAATTCGGCTGCCGACAATGCCGAGACGGAAGCGGTCAAGCCCGACCCGGAAGCGGAAGCCTCTGCCAAGGCGGCCGCCGAAGCGGAGGCCGCCGCCAAAGCCGCCGCCATCGCCTACGCGCGGCCCGCCCTGGCCGCCGCCCTTATCGAATGCCTCGTCATCCTGCACCTGACCCCGCATCCGCGTCGCCAGATCGCCTCGGCCGCTAGTATTCGTCGACGTCTAGACGACGCCCGAGCCTTGGCCGAGGCCTTCAACTCGGCAGAGCAGCTTCGCCCGGCTCTGGACGCCATCGCCGAGTGCCTGCTTGAGCCGCTGACTCCTCAGCCAAAGCCCGATCCTCTGGCCCGTTGGCTGCTAAACGACCCGGACGACAGTCTGCCGCTGCCGCCAGACGACCAGCTGCCTAAAGTTGATAGCGAGGAGCTGCTGAAGTATCGCGGCCAGCCGCCCGTGGCCTGGGCTCGCCACGGCCGCGCCGCTATCAGCCGGCTTGTCGCTGAACTAGTTTCGTCGTCAGCTAACGCTGATGCCGCCAGTGCGTCGAAACTTCGACGTCAAATCGACGACATGCTAGCTCGATGCCGCGGCACCGTCGAATGGCCGCTCGGCGTTGCCTGCGTCAATTCTGCCGTCGAGCTCGGCGTTCTCGGTGGCGCCGGCTGCAGCGGCGGCAACGTGTCGCCAACAAAGACTCGAAGACGAGGCGCCGCTGCCAAGAGCGCCGCTGCCGCTGCAGGCGCCAGCAGCTGGCCATCGGAATCGGCACTCCGACAGCAGCTGCTGACTGCCGGCAGTGGCTCGTCCGGCCTCCTTGACGAAGCCAATCTGCGCCGTGTCTGCCTGGCCGCAGTGTCCGGGCAAAAGCCAAGCCCGCCAGCCTACACTGTCCGACTGGATGCCGAGATCGTCGCCGACGCCACTCCGCCGGAAGCTTCGTTGACGTCGGCCGCTTTTGCCGACTGTCGAATTGACTGGCGCCTTGGCCAGCGCTACAGCCTGCTGGAGTTCAGCGTCCACCGGCCGCCGCCGCCGCCTCCGCCGCCGCCAACTTTGCCAATTTCGTCAACGAAAAGTTCAACGGCGGAGGACCTGCCGAAGTCGAAACCGGCGGCCGGAGACGGCAACAACGGCAAAGCTCGTCGCAATGCGGATTCGCTGAACCCGGACGAGGCCTCGCTGATCGGCGCCCTGGACATGTGGGCCAGCCGTTTTGCATTCAACGGCTGGAACGCCTTCTCCGCCAACCTGCTGTCCCAAGCCGTTGTTGAATTCCTGACAGACAGTCGGGACGGCGCCAATAATAGCGCCGACGAGTCCGGCGGCGTGACGGTGCTGAGGACCGGCTTGAACCAGTTCTGGTCAGGCGTCATTGAGCGCATTGTCAGCGATAGACGGTCTAAGCTGAGCGTGCCGTATCTGCGCTCAGTGTTCACCGCGCTGGAGCAGCTGCGGACGGTGGCCTCGGAGATCGCGCTGGAGCCCAGCCTGGAGACCAGCCTGAAGAACATCGCCCTGGTGACGAGCTGGACCGAAGCCAGCTTCGATAAGCACTGCCGTCGTGTTGGAATCTTCCGCGATTTTAAGCGCGATTATTTGACCGCTCTGCTGCGCTGCCACAGGGAGCCGCTGGAGCTGCGGCCGAGTCACGTGGCCGCGGTGAGAACTTTGAGATGACGCAATCGATGTAGGACTAGAGGGGCAGCGGCGGTTAATAGGATTAGTAGTAAAACCCATCGATATACAACGGTGAAAGTTAAAGATTAGAACTTAACTGATAGCATTTCAATATTAACAGTAGGAATACCAAGCCATTTTTCCGCCCGTCGAACTACAAAGGGGATGAGAATGCTTAAAAGACTACGAGTTGAGGATGTCCAGCAGTTGAGATTTGCCCACTGTGGAGGCTTGATTAGCGGAACTAGACTAATTCGCAGCAGGGTGGCTGGTGCCACCTGTTGAAGGTCCAGAAGCTCCGTCTGGGTGACATTTTGTCGTTTTAGAATCGTCTGGAGTCACTTCTTTTCTGTTTTACCTGTGTTACCTGTAACGACTGTGAAACGATTCTGGGGCGATGCAAGCAAGCTTCTGGGGTGCCGTTTTTGTCGGGTCTACTCAGTAGTAGGTGATCTCTTCTTATTCACTGGAATGCATTTTCAAGCCAGCATCTCCCCAACCCTCGCTGCCGCCAGATCACGGAGAAACACGTGGCCGCCTATCACAGCATCCGTCGCCTGCTAGACGCTCTGTTCCACTGCCGCGATTGGTTCGCCTTCGTGTCCAGCGGCGGCGGCGGCTACGAAGCCCTGGTCAGGCGGGCACCGCGCGATGCCCTGAGCTGTCAGCTGGTGTGCACGGCCCTAATGGAGGCGCTGTTCTGGTACCGGCTCCGCTTGCACCTTGGCCAGCCGGGCGAGCTGTACAGATTTAGCCAGGCCGAGGCCGGGCTCAGGGCTGACGGACTGCGCAGGTTTGCTAAGGCTATCGGTTGTAAAGTTCTGATGCGCGGCGACTGGCTGGAGCCGGTCATTGTGGAACTGCTTACCGACTGTTCGGAGTGACTGGGAGGCTGTTGCGTATGCACCTGACTGCCTCAGCTCGTGTTTTACTCTGCTATCTATCATATTTGATGCATGACTGATTGAGTGGAGGGTAGCAATGTGTTTTTCCCTCGTGTCTACCTTATCTGTCTCACATCTACCTTATCTGTCTCATGCCTACCTTATCTGTCTCATGCCTACCTTATCTGTCTCATGTCTACCTTATCTGTCTCACATCTACCTACCTTATCTGTCTCATGTCTACCTTATCTGTCTCACATCTACATTATCTGTCTCACATCTACCTTACCTGTCTCACATCTACCTTATCTGTCTCATGTCTACCTTATCTGTGTCATGTCTACCTTATCTGTCTCACATCTACCTTATCTGTCTCATGTCTACTTTATCTCCTCTCCTCCCTTATCTCCCACTCATTTGTGGAATGAAGGTATATGAAAACTGTACCTGTTAAAATTTGCCAGTGAAGCAAAGCAGCAACAGGTAATTAAGCTATAATCTAGTATTGTACTCATGGTGTATCTCGGTGAGCGTTAAAATTAGCTAAATTCCATTGTCATATTATTCTTTGGACTGCTCTTACTACTCGCACTTTAGTAGTAAAATAATTAATATAATAGACGAGTAGAATTTCTTTTAATAGTATCTTTATGCATATAAGCTACTGCCTACTATTCTTATTTACCAAATATTGAATCTGGCCATATAGTGTAGTAGGCCTTCTATAATCCTGCTTGTTTAGCGTGCTGCGATGCAAAATAGCTTACAATATTCTTCGTCTCCTACTAGTAGTAGTTTTCTATAGTTTGCAATCTGTTGACCGACTGTTTTGTGAAGGCGCGTCAATCAATCGGCATGTTCTTTTATTTATTAAATGCAAATTTAACAAACATCTTTGGCAAAATTTGTGCACTCTTCAGCTGTCTTCAGTTTTTTATTTTTTAAACGGCTTTTTATTTATAAAGCTTAGTACGTTAGGCCCTAATCAGATGACGATGTATTCTAAAATACAAATTCAGGTATAGTTACTCGCGCCGTTTACCCCGTCTGTTTTAGTTAACCTTTTCATTAATTTATTTGCAGATTAAAATGTGACTCGACATTTAAAGATAAGGTTGTTGTTAACGATCGATTCTTATTACTAAACGATTTGCATATGAGTAGGAAGATAAGCTTTTTGTAGTTTTTTATTAGTTAAACGACTGCAACATCTGGCTATTGGTTGAAGATGTTTGCCAGCAGCAGCAGCAGCAGCAGTAGGGCATCCAGCGGTCCATCGACCTGCTGTCTATGATGCAGAAGCATCCTTCGAAACGCGGAGCAGAGGAGGTGCCGTTTGAGGCTGCCGAGAAGATTGTCGACTTCTCTGTGCTGAAGGCGCTACGCGTTCCCAAGCGGGTGCAAAATCCGGCAGGTGAGCGGGATGGGGAGCTTGGAGTGTGTGCTAAGTTTCTTTAAATCTCAAATTAATGAACTTCAATCAATAGTTTGAATTTGATCTTCATTTCGAAATGAGAAAGATAAACAGTCGTGAGAGAAAAGGGCTACCGCGACCCTCCCATATCCTCAGTTGCTGGGCCAGCCTCCCAGATCCTCAGTTGCTGGGCCAGCCTCCCAGATCCTCAGTTGCTCAGCCAGCCTCCCAGATCCTCAGTTGCTGTGCCAGCCTCCCAGATCCTCAGTTGCTGGGCCAGCCTCCCAGATCCTCAGTTGCTCAGCCAGCCTCCCAGATCCTCAGTTGCTGTGCCAGCCTCTCAGATCCTCAGTTGCTGGGCCAGCCTCCCAGATCCTCAGTTGCTCAGCCAGCCTCCCAGATCCTCAGTTGCTGTGCCAGCCTCTCAGATCCTCAGTTGCTGGGCCAACCTCCCAGATCCTCAGTTGCTCAGCCAGCCTCCCAGATCCTCAGTTGCTGTGCCAGCCTCTCAGATCCTCAGTTGCTGGGCCAGCCTCCCAGATCCTTAGTTGCTGGGCCAGCCTCTCAGATCCTCAGTTGCTCAGCCAGCCTCCCAGATCCTCAGTTGCTGGGCCAGCCTCCCAGATCCTCAGTTGCTGTACCAGCCTCCCAGATCCCCGGTTGCTAGGCCAGCCTCCCAGAGTGTCAGTTGCTGGGCCAGCCTCCCAGAGTGTCAGTTGCTGGGCCAGCCTCACAGAGTGTTAGTTGCTGTGCCAGCCTCCCAGTGTGTCAGCTGCTCGGCCACCTTCCCAGATCCCCAGTTGCTCGGTCACCGCTACCCTTGTAGATTTATAGCTCGTATTTTCCGGGCCTCAACCGCTTCAAACCTTCAGTTCCACTGCTCATCAACACACCGCCAAAATACCCTTCCCCCATAGAGATTCTCCGCCGCGTCAGCCCCGACTCCAAGGAGTTCAAGACCGAGATCGAGCGCCAGCTGCGCGCCAGCTTCCTCAGCCGGGAGCAGGAGCGGCAGTTTCGCGTGCAGGAGGCCTTCATGATTGAAAACTACGCGCTCAATGAAGAAGTTAGTCAAATCCTTTCAGCAATGATGACTTCATTTTGGGAACATTATATGCACTGGGCTTGGCGCTTTATATTTCCCATCTGTTTTAATGCAGTCTCCTCTGCAATCCCACAACTTCAAAATCCCCTATGGTTAGGCGGCTTAGGGAATATGAAGGTTGGGGAATGTGAAGGTTGGGGAATGTGAAGGTTGGGGAATGTGAAGGTTGGGGAATGTGAAGGGTGGAGAATGTGAAGGGTGAGAAATGAGAAAGTTAGAGAATGTGTAGGTTGCAGAATGAAGGTTGGGGAATGTGAAGGTTGGGCAATGTATAGGTTGGAGAATGTGAAGGTTAGGGAATGTGAAGGTTAGGGAATGTGAAGGTTGGGGAATGTGAAGATTGGGGAATGTGAAGATTGGGGAATGTAAAGGTTGGGGAATGTGAAGGTTGGGGAATGTGAAAATTGGGAAATGTGAAGATTAGGGAATGTAAAGGTTGGGGAATGTGAAGGTTGGGGAATTTGAAGGTTGGGGAATGTGAAGATTGGGGAATGTGAATGTTAAAGGCATGTAAGTTGAAGAACATTCAGACTTGTTTCCTTAAGTCGATGCCAAATTGAGAGTCGATCATATCCGCCGCTCTCCGCAGTACCGAGCCAAACGAGCAGAAATGCGCGAAGCTGCCGCAGCCGCCGAAGCGGAAGCCGCCATGTTTTCCGGCGCTGGCGGCCCCGTTACCATGGAAACGGCCAGCGACGATTCGGCAGGGACCGGCGCTGCGGCTGCTTCGACTTCTGGTCCAACGGAGCAGCTCGCTTATCTGGCCGTGGCGACCGAAGCCGAGGCTCGGGCTATAGCCGAACGCGGCGTTGCTAAGGGCAACCTGCCGGATAGTCGCCTAGCAACGGGTGAATCCGGCGTCAGCCTGTGCCAATACGTCGATCGCACCTGCCCGAAACGCGGCCTGCAACCGGCCGGCTGGCTGCTGGTGCTGCGCTACCTTCGCTGCCGCGTCTGCCGCTGGGCCGAGGGGGACAGCGTGGCCGAGCCGCAGCCCCAGTTCGACTGTCACGTTAGTCGGCGAGGCCGGGCCGACGGTCTGGAGCAGTTGCCGCTGCCTGATGCCTTTCATTCGAGCCAGGTCGGGTTTTTACTTAGCTAGTGGGTCATTGGGTGGACAAGCTAGTGGGTCATTGGATGGACAAGCTAGTGGGTCATTGGATGGACAAGCTACTGGGTCATTAAGTGGGCAAGCTAGTGGGTCATTGTGTGGGCAAGCTAGTGGGTCATTAGGTGGACAAGCTAGTGGGTCATTGGGTGGACAAGCTAGTGGGTCATTGTGTGGACAAGCTAGTGGGTCATTGGGTGGACAAGCTAGTGGGTCATTGGGTGGACAAGCTAGTAGGTCATTGGGTGGACAAGCTAGTGGGTCATTGTGTGGGCAAGCTAGTGGGTCATTGGGTGGACAAGCTACTGGGTCATTGGGTGGACAAGCTAGTGGGTCATTGGGTGGACAAGCTAGTGGGTCATTGGGTGGACAAGCTAGTGGGTCATTGGGTGGGCAAACTAGTGGGTCATTGTGTGGACAAGCTACTGGGTCATTGGGTGGGCAAGCTAGTGGGTCATTGGGTAGACAAGCTAGTGGGTCATTGGGTAGACAAGCTAGTGGGTCATTGGGTAGACAAGCTAGTGGGTCATTGGGTAGACAAGCTAGTTGGTCATTGGGTGGACAAGCTAGTGGGTCATTGGGTGGACAAGCTAGTGGGTCATTGGGTGGACAATCTAGTGGGTCATTGGGTGGACAAGCTAGTAGTCATTAATGCAGACCAGTGGGACACTGTTTGTCCACCCAATCAGTCCTGCGGCAGCGGTTAAAAGGCATGCTCGCCTACACATTTACTTGCACTCGAACCTTTGCGCAGGTATTCCTATTCGAATACTCTGAGGATTTTGATTTGCTCGACCGGCCTCGCCAGGCCGTGCCGGTAGCCGCTGTGCGCTACGAATTCTCCGGCCGGATTGTCGCCTCCCAGCAGCAGCAGCAGCAGCAACAGGCGCAGCAATCAAAGCCGGACTTGATGCAGCAGCAGTCAGCTTCATCAGCCAACTATCCAAATCAAGTTGACCGATTGAAATCCGGCATGCTTCATCAGCCCAGCCGGCCTTCGGGTCCCGGTCGTTTGCCGTTTGTTGCCAGCCGGCCAGGCGGCGGCACCCTGGTTGGCCAGCTCAGCCTGGGCCTCGAGCTGCCCGGCTTGGCCAGCCTCTACCTGGATTTGGTATCGCTGGAAGCTGTGCCGTTTGTGTTCCCCTGTCTGCAGCAGGATGGCGGCAATTTGCAGGTGTGTGTGGCTACTAGCACCGCTCGAGGTCGCATGCCCCCCTGAGAGACCATGGGAAGGTCTTTCTTTATAATAAAAACTACATGACCCCCCTAAAGGACCATAAGAGGTCATATGACTCAAGAGGTCGCATGTCCCCCATAGGACTCAAGAGGTCGCATGTCCCCCGGCCATAGGACTCAAGAGGTCGAATCCCCTCTCATAGGGAGGACTGGAGAGGTCGCATGCCCCCTCATAGGGATTGGAGAGGTCGCATGACCCCTCATAGAGATCGGAGAGGTCGCATGCCCCCTCATAGGGATTGGAGAGGTCGCATGACCCCTCATAGAGATTGGAGAGGTCGCATGCCCCCTCATAGGGATTGGAGAGGTCGCATGACCCCTCATAGAGATTGGAGAGGTCGCATGCCCCCTCATAGAACTGGAGAGGTCGCATGCTTCCTCATAGATATTGGAGAGGTCGCATGACCCCTCATAGAGATTGGAGAGGTCGCATGCCCCCTCATAGGGATTGGAGAGGTCGCATGACCCCTCATAGGGATTGGAGAGGTCGCATGACCCCTCATAGAGATTGGAGAGGTCGCATGCCCCCTCATAGGGATTGGAGAGGTCGCATGACCCCTCATAGAGATTGGAGAGGTCGCATGCCCCCTCATAGAACTGGAGAGGTCGCATGCTTCCTCATAGATATTGGAGAGGTCGCATGACCCCTCATAGAGATTGGAGAGGTCGCATGCCCCCTCATAGGGATTGGAGAGGTCGCATGACCCCTCATAGGGATTGGAGAGGTCGCATGACCCCTCATAGAGATTGGAGAGGTCGCATGCCCCCTCATAGAACTGGAGAGGTCGCATGCCCCTTAACGGTAAGATCTCCAGCCCCCTTCATCCCCACTAATGGAATCGTTACTACGGCTCGCCGTTCCCCCCCCCCCCCCCCAGGTCCGCTTCATCGAATTCGACGATCTGCTGTCCAGCCTGTCCGGTTTCAAAATTCGTGGATCTCGAGAAGTCACCGCGGCGGCCGGCCCCATCGACTCCGAATCCTCAGCAGCAGCAGCAGCAGCCGGTCACGTGAGCTACCTGGTCGGTCTGGCCACTCCCGACAGCACGCATCCGCTGGCTCGACTGTGCAATCAGTTAGTGCTGAGCCGCCGGGCCCTTCTCTGCCCGCTAACTTCGGCCAGCAGCGGACGGGACGGCCGCCTGCCCCTGTGCTACCTAGTGCCCTCGGACAGCCGGCCAGCCGAGCGGCTTAACCTCGGCCGGCTGGCCAGGAAACTGTCTGACCCGGGCAGGCATCAGCTGCACGTCATTGTGTGGCTGCCGCTGCCCAGATCCGACTGCTTCTTCGACTACAGCCGTCTGGACCAGTGGCACCGGCTGCCGCAGCCGCACGGCGGCGTCGGCGCCTACTGGGCTGCAGAGTGCCGCTCGGATCGGCGCGGTTGCTATGCAACCTATTCGACAGCGGCCGATCGGATCGGCCACCTGGCCAGGCAGGCCGCCGGACAGCGTCGCGATCTGCAAGCCCGGGTCGGCATGCCCGGCCTGGTCTATCTGCCGCTGAAGGAGCTGCTGCCGAAACCGTCGACATCGAATCTGAAGCCAACCGACGACAACTCAGTCGATGAGCAGCGGCGGCGATCGCCGATAGAAGCTATCCACAGCCCGACGCCTCCTCCGGCGAATGTTAATGATGACGATGATCCGTCTCTTCCGCCGCCCGACAAGCTGGTGTTCGACGAGCCGCCCGACTCGCCAGATGACGATGTTGACGCCTATAGCGGCGAGGAGAGCAAGGATAATAATGTCGATAATGCCTGCCAATCGCCGATCTCTTATCACGACAATCTGCTGTTGGATCTGCCTGTTCTGCCGGATCCAAAACCTGCTGCCCCTGCTACTGCTGCTGCTGCTTCTGCTGCTGCTTCTGCTGCTGCTTCTGCTGCTGCTTCTGCTGCTGCTTCTGCTAGCGCTGGCACCGGCAATGCGTCGACCTCTTCAATAAAACGTCGTTTTACCCCTGATTCTGCCGACATTGACGACCGGAAACGGCCCCGACCTCTTCCTTCGCAGCCTCCGCCGCCTCCACTGCAACAGCAGAAACAGCAGACTCAACAGTTTATCAGCAAGTTAAAGCAACAGATTAGCAATCTAAGAGATAATGTCGAACGGCAGAGACTGCTCAAGCTGAACGATTTAACGTCGCCGGCTTCTCCTCAGACGACATCGTCGCCGCCTCCGCAGCCGCCTCAATCGGCGACAGTGCCGCAGAAGGTCGCTTCGATTCTGCCGCCTCCCGAGTCGCTGATAGCGGCAGCTGCGACAGCCAGAGACCCGACGCAACCCGCGCCAATGTCTCCGTCGCCTCCTTCGACGCCGCCTCCGCTGCGCCTGCTGGAAGCGCCGGCTTCGCCATCTCCGCCGCAGGCTGCATCGCCTCCTTGTTCGACTGTTGCTGAAACCGACATCGATGAGCGACGATCTGCTTTACCATTTCAGCGGAATGCTGAGTCCGTGCCGTTCGATCAGCTGGTTGAGCAGCCAGCCAAGCGAACGATTAAACGGACTTCGATAGATCTTGAAGACGATTCGATTAATCCTGAGGAGTCATTGTGGCGGAGGCCGCGGCACTGCCACGATGGCTCTCTCGGCGACGTTGACGAACGCTGGCATCAGCCTCTTTCGCTGTCGTCGGCGTCAGCAGCTTCTTCCAATCAGGATGTCGACATGCGCCGGATGGCGCCGCCCTCTTCTACGAACATCAATTCCGCTAGTCGCCGAGTCAACCCTCTGCCGCACCCCAGCAGCCTGCCGCCGCCGCCCAAGAAGCTTTCGGCGTCCCCGCCGTCGCCGTCACCGCCGCCGCCGCCGCCGCCGCCGCCACCTCCACCGCAGCGACCTCCGGCGACGTTGCTTAATAATAGATCGGCGCTATTTGCCAGGCAGCATCCGCACCCGGCTTCATCAAATCGTAGCATTGCTAATCTTAGTAATAATAATAGTAGCAGAAACGGGCCGCCGCCGCCGCCGCCGCCGCTGCCATATTCGAATCGCCTGCCATCGAACCGGCCGCCGCCAAGGCCGTTTCAACAGCAGCGGCCGGCGTCCACTTCAACAACAGCTTCGAGAATGAATGGAAACGTCGGCGCGGCGAGATTTCGGTCGCCGCCTTCCCCGACGCAGCGGGGAGGCGGCGTCAGCGGTAGCCGCGGCGGTCGGGGCGGCAGCGGCGCATACGGTGGCTTCGGCGGCATCCAATCGCGTCAGTTTTACGATCGTCGGTTTTGAGAACAAAAATACAAGCAGCAACGTATCTACTTTCCTCGGAGTTTCAATTTCCAATTTGTTTTGTTTTGGGTTTACTCTGTGTTTAAAAATGTGCATTTAATCTGTTTGTCCATGTGCCGATTGTATGGCTCTCGCTTTAATAGTGATCTGTCTGTGATCTCGGTTTTAAAGTAGATCATTTTGGTTCATTGTGCGCCTTTCTGTGCCCGAAAGCTCGCAAACTTTCGCAAGTCCCATCTGAGTAGCCCCAGTCCCATCTGAGTAGCCCCAGTCCCATCTGAGTTGCCTCAGTCCCATCTGAGTAGCCTCAGTCCCATCTGAGTAGCCCCAGTCCCATCTGAGTAGCCTCAGTCCCATCTGAGTAGCCCCAGTCCAATCTGAGTAGCCCCAGTCCAATCTGAGTAGCCTCAGTCCCATCTGAGTAGCCCCAGTCCCATCTGAGTAGCCCCAGTCCCATCTGAGTAGCCCCAGTCCAATCTGAGTAGCCCCAGTCCAATCTGAGTAGCCCCAGTCCCATCTGAACTCACCTTTTGGTACCTGGTAGTGTCACTGAAATTGCTTCTTGTTTCTTTGTGTTCATTAGTTTAAAGTACGAGTATAATTTCTCGGATTTACTGCATCCCTGGTGATTACACGAGCAACTTTACTATCGGGTATTTATAATGCCGTTTAATAATATGATTTGTTAGGCTCTGAATTGAGAATAACCTTTAAGTGTTTGAAATAATTAATTAGTTAATATTTAGTGTTATCGGTCAGTCAATACTACCTAAACCAGTAAGTCCTACGTTGCCCCTTTTTAAATTAATATAGTTCTGATAGGAATAATCCAATATTTATTGTAGCTTTATTCGCTTTCAATAAATCGTTTCTTTCGCTTTTGCCGGAAAATGCTAATTGAGTGCGTATTTAAACTATGTATCATTTTTATTCATGTACTACCTATTTAATACTTGTACATAGCAGTCTGTGCTTACAATATGTAATATAATTAGTAATATGTTTACACTGTTCATTAATAAATGTGTTGTCAATGCTTGTGTGTAATCTTTAACTTATTGATCTGTGTTTTTTAGTTTCCTCTAATAATATTACTAATAGAAGACTTATTCATATTAGTAGTTATTTTCCCCTTAATTGCATTGAAGATTATTTAAGAGTAAGAATATAAAAGTTTGTTAATTGGAATTTCTGCGTCGAATGATTACTGAATTATAATTGAAGCATCCGATGTGTAGTGTCCGATGGAAATTGAGAAAACTTTTGCCTGCGACTCAGCTTCCGCTGGTATTGAAGCGGAACTGAACCCGGATGTAAACCCGGATGTAAATTCGGATATGAACCCGAATATGAACCCGGATGTAAACCCGGATATGAACCCGGATGTAAACCCGGATGCAGAGGCGGAATGGCGGCGCCGCTGCCGCTCCAGCCGGCCTACAGGCCGTACGCAGCGCCTGCGCAATCGGCGATTCCAAGCGATGCAGCGCCTAGCAACGGAGGGCGAGTATTTCTCGGACGAGAGCATGCGCAACCGAGAGCCCTACCTGTATCACAAGTACATCGGCCGGTACTTGACCCGCGAGGACGTCCATCGGCAGAGTTCAGCGGCCGCCGCCGCCGCTGCTGCTGCCGGAGGCGACGGAGAGAGCGTGATGTCGCATTTCCTTACTCAGCACTGCGTCCGGCTGGAGGAGAATTCCAGGTTCGGGTTGCTGAGTTCTCATAATTTAGGGTTGATTACTGCTGTTAGAGTTTGAGATACCTTACCTGATGCCAGTCTCAACCTTTTCCAAAGCATAAAAATAGAGGATAGAAATCCCCATTCTGAATGAATCGAAATCCCCATTCTTAATGAATCGAAATCCCCATTCTGACTGAATCGAAATCCCCATTCTTAATGAATCGAAATCCCCATTCTGACTGAATAGAAATCCCCATTCTGAATGAATAGAAATCCCCATTCTGAATGAATCGAAATCCCCATTCTGAATGAATCGAAATCCCCATTCGGAATGAATAGAAATCCCCATTGTGAATGAATAGAAATCCCCATTCTGACTGAATAGAAATCCCCATTCTGACTGAATAGAAATCCCCATTGTGAATGAATAGAAATCCCCATTGTGACTGAATAGAAATCCCCATTCTGACTGAATAGAAATCCCCATTGTGAATGAATAGAAATCCCCATTGTGAATGAATAGAAATCCCCATTGTGAATGAATAGAAATCCCCATTCTGACTGAATAGAAATCCCCATTCTGACTAAATAGAAATCCCCATTTTGAATGAATAGAAATCCCCATTCTGAATGAATAGAAATCCCCATTCTGAATGAATAGACATCCCCATTCTGAATGAATAGAAATCCCCATTCTGAATGAATAGAAATCCCCATTCTGAATGAATAGAAATCCCCATTCTGAATGAATAGAAATCCCCATTGTGAATAAATAGAAATCCCCATTGTGAATGAATAGAAATCCCCATTCTGACTGAATAGAAATCCCCATTCTGACTGAATAGAAATCCCCATTCTGACTGAATAGAAATCCCCATTGTGAATGAATAGAAATCCCATTGTGAATGAATAGAAATCCCCATTCTGACTGAATAGAAATCCCCATTCTGACTGAATAGAAATCCCCATTTTGAATGAATAGAAATCCCCATTCTGAATGAATAGAAATCCCCATTCTGAATGAATAGACATCCCCATTCTGAATGAATAGAAATCCCCATTCTGAATGAATAGAAATCCCCATTCTGAATGAATAGAAATCCCCATTCTGAATGAATAGAAATCCCCATTCTGAATGAATAGAAATCCCCATTCCAATTACCAACCGTAGATACGAAGCCGCGGCCGCAGCGGATTCTGACAACTCATCGAACAACGAGGAGGAGGAGGAGGAGGATGATGGTGATAATGAGGCCGGCGGCATCGGCGGCAGATTCCTGCCGGATCGCAAGCGTCAGCTGCTTCGTTCGGAGTTCTTGGCGTTGATGCAGCGTCGCTTCTTGGCCGGAAAGGACGTTGAGTACTTTGACTACGGCCAGGTCGACCGGGACGACGGCTTGGATTTGTCCGGCGAGTTTGAGCGGGACGAGGAGGATCGCTACTTCGATTCCGAGGAGCCCAGCTAGCCGAATCCTTAAGTCCACTAGCTGCTCACTTCTCGTTGCCATGCGAACTTTTGCAGATCCCACTATTGTCAGTTAGGGTCCTCATTCTGTAATACTGAATCTATCCTATTGTAGGGCCGCTAAGATCTCCCTGAGATCTCCATTATCGGGTCCCTGAGATCTCTATTATCGGGTCCCTGAGCTCCCCATTATCGGGTCACTGAGATCCCCATTATCGGGTCACTGAGCTCCCCATTATCGGGTCACTGAGATCCCCATTATCGGGTCACTGAGAACCCCATTATCGGGTCACTGAGATCCCCATTATCGGGTCACTTAGATTCCCATTATCGGGTCACTGAGATCCCCATTATCGGGTCACTGAGATCTCCATTATCGGGTCACTGAGATTCCCATTATCGGGTCACTGGCATCCCTATTATCGGGTCACTGGCATCCCCATTATCGGGTCACTGAGATCTCCATTATCGGGTCACGGAGATCCCCATTATCGGGTCACTGAGATCTCCATTATCGGGTCACTGAGATTCCCATTATCGGGTCACTGAGATCCCCATTATCGGGTCACTGAGATCTCCATTATCGGGTCACTGAGATTCCCATTATCGGGTCACTGGCATCCCTATTATCGGGTCACTGAGATTCCCATTATCGGGTCACTGAGATCTCCATTATCGGGTCACTGAGATCCCGATTATCGGGTCACTAAGATCCCCATTAAAGATGTTTGTCTTCCCACAGCTGATGAGCTACAAGTTTGCAACGGGCATGTGACGTTCAAAAACATGCTGTTAGGCTTAGTAAGTCTCCTACTTCAGCTGACTGGATTAATTGGTTATTAATAGGAGATGAAGTAAACAGGCTGACACTAATCTGATAGGTATGAGAGTTGGGCTCGACGAAGGATATACGATTCTCTGTCTCTAAGAATGAGTTTGCTTGAGTTTGTGTAAAAAGTAAAATTTGTTTATGCAGCTTGTCGTCTCAACTGTGTACAGTATTCTAATATTGTGTGTGCATTTTTGTCTCTCTTGAAAACTGCAAATTAAATAAAATTATTTTCATACATAATATAATTCAACATATTTAACACCTCTTCTCCTTTCCCCACTTTTTATACTGTGTTTATAATAGAAAGATGGTTTGCTTTTACATGTCTGCGTGGGTTCGAATCCTCGATTTAGAGCAGGGGTTGGCAAACTTTTAACCTCAAGGGCCAGATAGAGTCTTTAGATCATTAACTGCGGGCCAGATAGGGTCTTTAGATCATTAACTGCGGGCCAGATAGGGTCTTTAGATCATTAACTGCGGGCCAGATAGGGTCTTTAGATCATTAACTGCGGGCCAGATAGGGTCTTTAGATCATTAACTGCGGGCCAGATAGAGTCTTCAGATCATTAACTGCGGGCCAGATAGAGTCTTCAGATCATTAACTGCGAGCCAGATAGAGTCTTTAGATCATTAACTGCGAGCCAGATAGAGTCTTTAGATCATTAACTGCGGGCCAGATAGAGTCTTTAGATCATTAACTGCGGGCCAGATAGAGTCTTCAGATCATTAACTGCGAGCCAGATAGAGTCTTTAGATCATTAACTGCGGGCCAGATAGAGTCTTTAGATCATTAACTGCGGGCCAGATAGAGTCTTTAGATCATTAACTGCGGGCCAGATAGAGTCTTTAGATCATTAACTGCGGGCCAGATAGGGTCTTTAGATCATTAACTGCGAGCCAGATAGAGTCTTCAGATCATTAACTGCGGGCCAGATAGAGTCTTTAGATCATTAACTGCGGGCCAGATAGAGTCTTTAGATCATTAACTGCGGGCCAGATAGGGTCTTTAGATCATTAACTGCGGGCCAGATAGAGTCTTTAGATCATTAACTGCGGGCCAGATAGAGTCTTTAGATCATTAACTGCGGGCCAGATAGAGTCTTTAGATCATTAACTGCGGGCCAGATAGAGTCTTTAGATCATTAACTGCGGGCCAGATAGAGTCTTTAGATCATTAACTGCGAGCCAGATAGAGTCTTTAGATCATTAACTGCGGGCCAGATAGAGTCTTTAGATCATTAACTGCGGGCCAGATAGAGTCTTTAGATCATTAACTGCGGGCCAGATAGAGTCTTTAGATCATTAACTGCGGGCCAGATAGGGTCTTTAGATCATTAACTGCGGGCCAGATAGAGTCTTTAGATCATTAACTGCGGGCCAGATAGAGTCTTTAGATCATTAACTGCGGGCCAGATAGGGTCTTTAGATCATTAACTGCGGGCCAGATGAGAGAGGAAAAGGTAATAGAGATGAGAGAAGAGATAAAGGTGAGAAGCGAGATCAGAGCCATGGTGAGAGAAGAGGAGAGAAGATAAGAGGAGAGGAGAGATGGGAAAAGAAAAGAAAAGGAACTCAGAAGAGGCAAACCTTAAGCGGGCCGGATTGCTATTATATTAAGTTTCAAAGGACCCGAGGGCGGAAAGAAAGGCTTTGCTAGCCGCATGTGGCCCGCGTTCCGGAGTTTGCTGACCCCCTGATTTAGAGCCTCTCATTTCGACTTACTAAGTCGATAGCGTATTATATTTTTCTAATCATATTATTTCTTTATTGAAACTTTCAATATCTCAGTTAAACGCCAGGTTTCTAAACTAGTAGTAGAATTTTTTTGATAACTTGATTAGTATGCATATGGTATGGGTAGATACAGGAAGGATGAATAGATTAGTCTATACTGTAGATGGATGGATTTGATTAAATGATGAATTATTGAATAGGCAGATGTGCAGAGGTGTACACACACAAGCAGACAGACAGACACACAAGCAGACAGACAGACAGGCAGGCAGGCAGGCAGACAGACAGACACAGGCAGACAGGCAGACAGACAGACACACAGGCAGGCAGGCAGGCAGGCAGACAGACACAGGCAGACAGACAGACAGACACACAGGCAGACAGACAGACAGACACACAGGCAGACAGACACACAGGCAGACAGACACACAGACAGACAGACAGACACAGGCAGACAGACAGACACACAGGCAGGCAGGCAGGCAGACAGACACAGGCAGACAGACAGACAGACACACAGGCAGACAGACAGACAGACACACAGGCAGACAGACACACAGGCAGACAGACACACAGACAGACAGACAGACACAGGCAGACAGACAGACACACAGGCAGGCAGGCAGGCAGACACACAGGCAGACACACAGGCAGACAGGCAGACACACAGGCAGACAGGCAGACAGACAGACACACAGGCAGACAGACAGACACAGGCAGACAGACAGACACACAGGCAGACAGACACACAGGCAGACAGACATATCAACACATTTTTCATAGATAGGTTTCTTGAAAGATCATGTTTTAAATGTCTTTGGCCTATCTATGACTAGTAGAAACAGCAAGTATCTGATAGAAATTTCTTCCTTTTGGCTGTCATTTCAATTTTAAACAGAATTTTTTTGCCTCTACCCAGCCGCTTCAGGTTGATGCGGCGGATTTAGCAATCCAAGAAAGATGGAAAATTAAGCCGTTAAGCTGTTAAAAGATTTCGAGTGTTGAATTGCTCAATCGCGGCCTTGATGTTCTTCTGCTTCTTCTTCAAAGCCGTCGCTAGTTACTTTTAAAGCCTAGCAAGTAAATTTTTCTTTTTTAAATATTCAAAGCTTTTTTTTCCACCTGGAGTCCCACGGGAACGGGGTTGCCTGGCCAGTGGGAAAATTCAGCTTAAGTCGGCTACTCAACTTTCTTCCCAAACTGCGTCAGAAAATTCGTCCTTTGCACCACAAAAATATTTTTAATTTGGTTTATCGTCGCAAAATATTCTGGACTCAATAACAGTTTGTTTATACTGCATCTACAAGTAAAGTCCATATGGCGATGCTTTCCTGCGCGAAAGCCTGAACTTATATTTGGTAACGATGCTTTAATAGGCACGAATATTTCTGCTAAAATGCATTTTTATATTTACAATTGAAATATCTTTTCGTCTTGACTCGTTCCAGCTAGATTTTTTCCAACTAGATATTTTCCAGCTAGATGTTTTTATCGAGATGTTAGCCAGCTAGATATTTTCCGCATAGATGTTTCCCAGCTAGATATTTTCCGCATAGATGCTTCCCAACTAGATATTTTCCGCATAGATGTTTCCCAACTAGATATTTTCCGCATAGATGTTTCCCAGCTAGATATTTTCCGCATAGATGTTTCCCAACTAGATATTTTCCGCATAGATGTTTCCCAACTAGATATTTTCCGCATAGATGTTTCCCAACTAGATATTTTCCGCATAGATGTTTCCCAACTAGATATTTTCCGCATAGATGTTTCCCAACTAGATATTTTCCGCATAGATGTTTCCCAACTAGATATTTTCCGCATAGATGTTTCCCAACTAGATATTTTCCGCATAGATGTTTCCCAACTAGATATTTTCCGCATAGATGTTTCCCAACTAGATATTTTCCAGCTAGATGTTTTTATCAAGATGTTAGCCAACTAGATATTTTCCGCATAGATGTTTCCCAGCTAGATATTTTCCGCATAGATGTTTCCCAACTAGATATTTTCCGCATAGATGTTTCCCAACTAGATATTTTCCGCATAGATGTTTCCCAACTAGATATTTTCCGCATAGATGTTTCCCAACTAGATATTTTCCGCATAGATGTTTCCCAACTAGATATTTTCCGCATAGATGTTTCCCAACTAGATATTTTCCGCATAGATGTTTCCCAACTAGATATTTTCCGCATAGATGTTTCCCAACTAGATATTTTCCGCATAGATATTTCCCAACTAGATATTTTCCGCATAGATGTTTCCCAACTAGATATTTTCCGCATAGATGTTTCCCAACTAGATATTTTCCGCATAGATGTTTCCCAACTAGATATTTTCCGCATAGATGTTTCCCAACTAGATATTTTCCGCATAGATGTTTCCCAACTAGATATTTTCCGCATAGATGTTTCCCAACTAGATATTTTCCGCATAGATGTTTCCCAACTAGTTATTTCCAGCTAGATGTTTGTCACCTAGATGCTTCCCAACTATAAATTTTTCAGCTAGATGTTTCTTGCATCTAGATGCATTCCAGCTAGATGTTTTCCAGTTGGATGTTTTCTAGCTAGATTTTATCCAGCTAGGCACGAGCGCTTTTTTAAACTGTGGGACATGGACTAACGTTCCATTAGGTCATAAAATTTACCAAATCAAGATCAAAGCAATAATAGTTTTGAAAGATCCCCAAAAATTTTACATGATGCGAATGAATGAGAAATTCATGGCAGTCCATGCGAGTCTTTGAAACAAGTATTTTGCCTGAGTTGATTTGCATTTAATTTGCATATAAAAATTGACCAAAAACACTCTTAAGTTTTTGCGCGTTTGCCTTGCTTCAATCCGTTAAAAGGGCATGATATTTCTGTTGTCATATGCCTATGGGTGGTATGGAACTTGCTGTAAAAAAGACACCAATCAAACAAGCAAATTTGGCATCGATATAACCCAAGCCATTGAGAATATCCGAGTCGTTTAACTGTTCTGAAAAAATGATACTTTTCTTCCTGATGTCGCACTGAAAGCAGCTGCAAGGGTGTTTGGACGCGTTCCGGCAACTGGTCTCCTAATGATGGTCTCCTAATTGGCGCAAATCATTTGCCAGTCAAATGGTCAGCATCCCTAGCTTCATCCGGTATTCCTATTGGTTGGATTTTCCTATTCGACAAAACAACTGAAGAGCAGAAAGATTTGGTTATAAATGAGTGGCCTTCAAGCTTGAATAGTCGGTCCGAATCGGGCTTCATTTGAAGTCGCCTGTCACCTCTTATCTTGTTGGTAATTAAGAACAATGCGCTGTCTAGACGTATTTCTGCTATTCGTTGTTCTTATCGTTAACACGGCCGATTGCAATGCCGTTGCTCAACAGTCTAATGAGGAGAAGGCGACTTTGAACTACGCCAACAAGGTGGAGAATTGGGCCAGTCTGTGGCGCCCTATGCAGGACGGCCATCTGGCGCGTCGCAACGGCTATTTCGGACAATCGTCGCCGCGCTCGTTTCTGGTCTCGTCTCAGCTGTCCTACCTGAAGCCGCTGCCTCGCGTGCCGAATACTAGAAGGTACAACCTGTTAGATTGGAGATACCGATTCGGCTAAATGTTTTGGAATTGTGATGTCAATCCGAACTTGGAACTCTTTTATCCTGTTGATAATTCGGATGTATACTTTTCGGCTTAAATATGAGCGCCCTAAAATGCAAAGAAATAAAGAATGAATGCATAAGCAATCTATGCATCAATCTGCTCTGTAGTGGCATTCATTTGCTTGCTGTTTTACCTGCCTTGATTTTTTACTTAACTGACGCACTCTCGTAAGAGATTGAACTTGGCGGTGCTTCCAGGCTGGAGAGCTACTTTTCTGCATTAATAATATGAGTTTTCCTTTCGTTCCTTTGTCATGAACAAGTTTATGGATTGTGTCAATACTTTCGCGGCAAATTAAATTGCTGAAATCATCTTCAAAGCTTTTGCATGGCATTTTTAAGTGCACGGGCACCTGTTAAGAAATACTTGGCAGTACTTGACTAAACAAAGGCTATTTAAAAGAGATTTTTTATGTTCGAACGTTCAAACGCTTTCTAAAAGTGTAATCAGAATTTTTAAGCATTCTTTAAATCTTGAAGCGTATCAACGGTTAAAACAATAATTTGATTTATTGCAGGCTTTGACAGCGCAAGAAAGAGCTGAATAAAATAGACATTCCAAATCAATTAAACACGGCAAATCACAAGCTGTCAATATGTCTGATCCCGTCGTAAATTTGAAACGAACCGCCTCGGTTCACTCGATGCCAAGCGGAAACGCCACCGCCGCCGCCACTCCCGACTCTCCGTCTCGAACGCCACCTTTAATCGATGGTGCTCAGCAGCCGAGGCCGAAGACAGGCCGACAGCATTCAACAGCCGACAGTCACTGCGATCCAGCGGCCGCCGCGGCCCGTCGTCTATCTTATCCGGCGCAATCTTTCGACGATGTCGCCGCCGCTAGCGGAGGCGCCGATCGAAGCGCCTCTGATGACGCAATCGATCGTTTGTTTACGTCGAATTCTTTCGATGAATTGGTTAATTCCTTGCACGGATTGCTGGCCGCGCATCCCACGGAACAGGTGGGCGTGGGGTGCTCATTTTTGTGCGCTTGCTCAAGATTGTTGGCCCTTATTGAATGGTTAGATCCAGAGGGAATCCCATCCTGGTTAGAGGAAATATCATCCTTCAGAGGGGACAGGGAATCCCAACTCTCATCGCAATCTCACCCCTGTCGAAGAAAATCCCATCTTAGTCTAAATCCCATCTTGCTCAGAGGGAATCTGGACTTGCTTAGAGGGAATCCGGACTTGCTTAGAGGAAATCCCAACTTGCTCAGAGGAAACCCGACTTGCTTAAAGGGAATCCCGGCTTGCTTAGAGGGAATCCCGACTTGCTTAGAGGGAATCCCGGCTTGCTTAAAGGGAATCCCAACTTGCTCAGAGGAAATCCCAACTTGCTCAGAGGAAACCCGACTTGCTTAAAGGGAATCCCGGCTTGCTTAGAGGGAATCCCGACTTGCTTAGAGGGAATCCCGGCTTGCTTAAAGGGAATCCCAACTTGCTCAGAGGAAATCCCAACTTGCTCAGAGGAAATCCGACTTGCTTAAAGGGAATCCCGGCTTGCTTAGAGGGAATCCCGACTTGCTTAGAGGGAATCCCGGCTTGCTTAAAGGGAATCCCAACTTGCTCAGAAGGAATCCCAACTTGCTCAGAAGGAATCCCGGCTTGCTTAGAGGGAATCCCAACTTGCTCAGAAGGAATCCCAACTTGCTCAGAGGGAATCCCAACTTGCTCAAAGGGAATCCCATCATGTTGACTCCTACAGAAGTCGAATGAATCGAACCCACACCTAAATTTCCAAATCCCCAAGGAGATCAGCCGGGAACGGGTTATCGAATCTCTGCGCGAGGCCTCCAGCTACACCAGCAGCGAGTTCCTGCTTGCCGACACTGCCGGCCTTCGTCAACCGGCGGCTGCGGCGGCGGCCCAGTCTGGCAGCGTGCTGCGCAAGCTGATCGACTTTCCCAGCACCTTCATCGACCAGGCGCTGGAGGTGGCCGCCAGGCAAGGCGGCTACTGGATCATGAGCCTGCTGCCGATTCACGAGGTCGTCACTCTGATGCTGCTGCTCATATTCCGCTGGTTAAATGTCGAATTCCTTCAGCAGCTGGGCTGGCTGGTCCTGTTCTACTGCGGCCTGGCCTGCATGCTCACCTGCAGCTTCCGGGTGCTGCACGCGCTCGTCACCGACAGACGGCGGGGCAAGCCGCTACGGCGGGCCGTCAAGCGGCTACTGAAGGACGCCAGCGCCGAGGAGAGGTCGACAGCCGTTCGCCGACTCGGCCGGCGTCGGCATCAGGCGGCCCTGTCGGGTAACAGCGTCGGCTGCCTTGTTGCCTGCCTGTGCGCCGCTGCCGGATACGGCCTCTGCAGCCACGTGCTGGTGCCCGCCTCCGAGATGCTCATGCTGAGCTGCCTGATGGCACTGCTGCTGCTTGTCTACGGAGGCGGGGGCAATCGATTCAGGTTTGCGTGGGATATGGAAGCCAAATGGTTCACGACTGCTGGGTATCCGGTTCTAGATCCTCAGTTGCTGGGCCAGCCTCCCAGATCCTCAGTTGCTGGGCCAGCCTCCCAGATCCTCAGTTGCTGGGCCAGCCTCTCAGATCCTCAGTTGCTGGGCCAGCCTTCCCAGATCCCCAGTTGCTGGGCCAGCCTTCCCAGATCCCCAGTTGCTGGGCCAGCCTTCCCAGATCCCCAGTTGCTGGGCCAGCCTTCCCAGATCCCCAGTTGCTGGGCCAGCCTTCCCAGATCCCCAGTTGCTGGGCCAGCCTTCCCAGATCCCCAGTTGCTGGGCCAGCCTCCCAGACCCTCAGTTGATAGCTAGGCCTATCACTTAGTTTGTCTTGCCTTTTTCTGAGCTACTCGTACTTGCTTTTGCCCACTTGGATGCCTATAAAGCAACTGCTCCAACGGCAAAGTCTTACAGTCCTAATCAATTGGCTACTCAGTGACCTTCTCATGTCTATTTCCGAATCCCGCTAATAATCTTCATGCTTTTCCCGATAGTTACTTTGCATTGGCTATCCTGGTTCAACTATGCGTTTTAAATTTCAGAGTGAATTTCATAAACTAGTGCCCACTGGTAGTTAAATAGTTAATTTAAATACTGGCTGCCGTGGCTCCTAATTTTTGCTGCTTAGGTATCACCATAAATTTTTGCAGCGAATTAATAATTCAATTCTGTTCATAGTCCACTGGATTGCTCTCTGGATCTTTCCTATCTTTCCTATGCATGGTTTTGTATAGATGGACTGGGGCTACTCAGATGGGACTGAGGCAGCTCAGATGGGACTGGGGCTACTCAGATGGGACTGGGGCTACTCAGATGGGACTGGGGCTACTCAGATGGGACTGGGGCTACTCAGATGGGACTGGGGCTACTCAGATGGGACTGGGGCTACTCAGATGGGACTGGGGCTACTCAGATGGGACTGGGGCTACTCAGATGGGACTGGGGCTACTCAGATGGGACTGGGGCTACTCAGATGGGACTGAGGCTACTCAGATGGGACTGAGGCTACTCAGATGGGACTGGGGCTACTCAGATGGGACTGGGGCTACTCAGATGGGACTGGGGCTACTCAGATGGGACTGGGGCTACTCAGATGGGACTGGGGCTACTCAGATGGGACTGAGGCTACTCAGATGGGACTGGGGCTACTCAGCTAGAACTTGGCTTTCTCAAATAGATCTGAGGCTGCTTAAAGTGGACCAGAAATCTTAGTCTGGTGCTTTCCCGACGTCAATCAACCACAGCTCTATATTTGCCTCTCCCCCAGGTGGATAAAGCTTTGCTTTCTACTCACCAGCTTGTACTCCGGTTTGCCAGCGTTGCTAGGCCCAGGCCTGCCTAGCAACCGGTTGCCAAGCTGGCTATGCTGGACGGTGGCCTCGGCTGCGGAAGTGCCTCTGCCGGCAGTTTTCAGTTTGGCTCCGCAACTTCGCCTGTCACTGAGCCTGCCAGCCGCTGCTAAGCTGGGCTCCCTGGCCTGCTTAGCCAGCCTCCTGCCCTGCCGCTGCGCCATCCCCTGCCTGCTGGCCGCCGCCTGGTGGCATTTCGGCCTCCTATTCGCTTCCGAAGTCACTTTTGGTGGGATTCTCCGGCTGGCCAGCGGTGTCGGCCTGGCATTCGTTGCCCCCATGGCGCTGCCGCTGCTGCTCCTGTACATCCTTGCCGTGGTGCTGGCGCACACTCCAGCAGTGCTGTTTGTCTACCTGTGGCAGGCTGGCGGCCTGCTGTTGCTGCTGTTATTGAGTGTTATCATGATCTACGGCGTGCAGAATGGGCTCACAATTGGCAGGACTAATCTGAAGCAGGATTATCCCACTCTGTACAGAGCCGGCTTGGCCGCCTTCTTCACCGCCTGCTGCCTGATCCCTTTTGTGTTCTACTGGCTCAGGGTTGAGCCGGTGGCCACCTCGGAGTCGACGCGAAGTATTCTGCCTTCGCTCACTTATGAGCAGTTCAGTCAGGTAAGCATGCTGTCTGTCTGTCTGTCTGTCTGTCTGTCTGTCTGTCTGTCTGTCTGTCTGTCTGTCTGTCTGTCTGTCTGTCTGTCTGTCTGTCTGTCTGTCTGTCTGTCTGTCTGTCTGTCTGTCTGTCTGTCTGTCTGTCTGTCTGTCTGTCTGTGTGTCTCAGTGTGTGTGTGTGTCTGTCTGTCTGTCTGTCTGTCTGTCTGTCTGTCCCATCGCCAGCCTCAGTCTAATCCGCATCGCCCTCCGCTGCCAGGTGTGCTGCCAGCGCGGCTGGTCCTGTCACAACAACCGAGTGGAAGCACAGGCGGTCTGCGCCCACCTCGAAGGCGTCCGAGTCTACTGGCAGGGCACAGTCCGGGGCGTGGCCATCGGCCGTACGGACAACAAAATGAAAGACTTTGTAAAATTCCTCCCGGCATTTCTGCACCGCCTGTTCGCCTGCACCTACGGCCGGCCGTACGTGTGCGACAACGCCACGGTGGCGAGGTTCGGCCCGATCCTGTGCGAAGCCCTGGCCGAGCAGAAGGCCTGCCACCTGGAGGACTACAACGATCACACCTATCACATCACCGTGAGCCCCAAGCTGCGCTACCCGAACGCCAGTCTGAGCACCCAGAAGGCGCAGGTGGTGCTGCTTGCACCGTCCAGCTTGAGCGACCAGGCCCGGCTGCTGACCGCCGGCCACCGGGTCCGCTTCTCCGGCGTCATCGAGGACACCCTGTCGGATCCGGCCAGGGTGCGCCTGCGCTCGCTGGACTGCAGCAACTGCGTCTGGACTCTGCGACCCGGCAAGGCCGCCAGCAAGGCCGCCAAGATGGCCGCCGCTGCCGCTGCCGCTTCTTCGTCGGCTTCCTCCGGCGCCGCGCCGCCTCCTGTCGATGTCGACGACGACGATGACGACGACGACGACGACTGGAGCTGGTCGCGGCTTCTCGCCCGGGTGACGTCTTTCTGCTTTCAGCCGCTGCTTCTGGTTGGCTGAGATTTCCTATCCTGTGTAAATATGATTGCTTGTGTAAATGATTTATATATATATTCTATACATATCGGCTATTAAGTACTCATGGCATCCGGTTTTGCGGCTTAAAACTGCGTTTTATCACTCTGGCTGTTGTGGTTTCTATTCATTGTCCCTCTATCCCCCCCCGCTCGCTAATTCTCGATATTCCCATTTAGTCAGTGGTTATTAGTTTGTAGGCTCTGGGCATGAGCTCACACGGGGTGTACAGCGGCCCCGGACTGTCTAATCGTCAGGCCCACACTGTCTGTGCCTAGGGGGTTGTCCTTCCCGTTGAAAACGTTATCGTGACAAGAATCGCTAAAGAGTCACATTGCAAACAACTCGCTATCGACTCTAGCGACTCGATCAAACGACTGTAATACGACAGAGAGGCGACTGTTGTGTCAGGAGCGCATCACGTGAGCTGTAGAATCGTAAGAGTTGCTAGAATGTCGTACGCGTCAACCCCGGCCCCAAAGTCTCAGCTACACATTTAGAGTGTAGCGGTGGTTTTAATTAAGTGCAGCGGCGGCATAAAGACCGTAGTTGTATCTTTTTTTCGAATTGCATTTTACCTTGTCTCATACCGACCGTGCTCTAGTCACCGCTTGACGCATGTCACTAATGAGCTATAATCTGACATCTTTACTCTGCTGTAATTACCTATCTTGGTGCGATATCATCTTTTATTTTGAGTTGTTTTAATTAAATAAATTATTGATTTTAATCTTTAATGGTTGCAGTATTAATATTGATTTTGTGTGTGCCTATTGTCAACCAGGTGTTATATTATACAGAAAGTAAATACTCGTGCCTACTTGTATTTTGGATGCTTCTGTGTACTTGCATGTACTATTTAATTCCTACTGACATCATTGTGAATAAAATGTGCTAAAATGTCTCTGGAATATCTCTGAAGTGTCTTGATCAAACTCAACCTAAGACTGTTTGACGTCAAGCCTGGACTGTCTGGGTCAAGCCTGGACCGTTTGGGTCAAGCCTGGACTGTTTGCGTCAAGCCTGGACGGTTTGGGTCAAGCCTGAACTGTTTGGATCAAGTCTGGACCGTTTGGGTCAAGCCTGGACTGTTTGGGTCAAGCCTGGACGGTTTGGGTCAAGCTTGAACTGTTTGGATCAAGTCTGGACCGTTTGGGTCAAGCCTTGACTGTTTGGGTCAAGCCTGGACGGTTTGGGTCAAGCCTGAACTGTTTGGATCAAGTCTGGACTGTTTGGGTCAAGCTTGAACTGTTTGGATCAAGTCTGGACCGTTTGGGTCAAGCCTTGACTGTTTGGGTCAAGCCTGGACGGTTTGGGTCAAGCCTGAACTGTTTGGATCAAGTCTGGACTGTTTGGGTCAAGCCTGGACCGTTTGGGTCAAGCCTGGACTGTCTGGGTCAAGCCTGGACGGTTTGGGTCAAGCCTGAACTGTTTGGGTCAAGCCTGGACCGTTTGGGTCAAGCCTGAACTGTTTGGATAAAGTCTGGACCGTTTGGGTCAAGCCTGGACTGTTTGGGTCAATCCTGGACCGTTTGGGTCAAGCCTGGACCGTTTGGGTCAATCCTGGACCGTTTGGGTCAAGCCTGGACCGTTTGGGTCAAGCCTGGACCGTTTGGGTCAAGCCTGGACCGTTTGGGTCAAGCCTGGACTGTTTGGGTCAATTCTGGACCGTTTGGGTCAAGCCTGGACTTTCTGGGTCAAGCCTGGACTGCTTTTTCGAAGTTCCTAATCTCACCTTCCAGCTGCTTCAATTTCCTCTGTCCACTGCTTCCTAATTGGAACCTAATTGGCTCGTATTATCTCATTGTATTCGAATAAAACAGTTTAAATTTCATGAAAATGTGCAACTGAGGAAATTAGTTTGCTAGATACTTCTTGCTAAAGCCGAGGCTTATGTGCAGGAAAATGTACTTTTAAGCTATGAAGTCGGCCGTCTGTTTATCTTTCCTATAATGCCAACAGGGCCAATGCAATATCTCTACAGTTAGAGTAATTGCCTACAGGAGTGCAGTGCAGGTTTCCTCGTGGTTATTCAATAAAATAAAAAATCTGAAACAGACAACTGTTAGTATTTTTGCTTAAATAGAAAACTCATTTTATTTGTCATTTAAACGTTCGAAAGTTTCTTTTTAGCGTCAGTCTCAATCACTCATGATTCAGGTTTAGAATCTCATGATGATTCACTCATAATTTAGGCTTAGAATTTCATGATGATTCACTCATTATTCAGGTTTAGAATCTCATGATGATTCACTCATAATTTAGGCTTAGAATTTCATGATTCACTCATGATTCAGGTTTAGAATCTCATGATGATTCACTCATAATTTAGGCTTAGAATTTCATGATTCACTCACGATTCACGTTAAGAATCTCATGATTCACTCATAATTCAGGTTTAAAATCTCATGATTCACTTATTATTCAGGTTTAGAATCTCATGATTCACTCATATTTTTGAGGTCTAAAATCTCATAATTCACTCATTAAAAATGATCCTTCACAAAAATCAAAATTCCAGCTTCAGCTGCCGCTCCCAACTCCAAAAGCCAGGCCGGGAAATGCTTATCCAGACTCTCCTCAATCTACTCGTCATCTTTACCGTCGTCGTCTCATTGGCGACAGCCGAAGATGCCGCCGCGCCGCCAGCGCTGACCCCGTCGGCTGCGCAAACCTCGGCTGAGGTCGGCCGGCCGTTCACCGTCAGCTGCAGCCTGCCGTCAGCCGGTTGCGCGGCAAACTACACCGCCAGCTCGCTGCAGTGGCTGTCGCCGGGCGGCTCGCCAGTCGGTTTGAACGGTCGAATCTCGTCTGTAAACGGCAGCCTGGTGTGCGCCAATGCCAGCCTGTCGGATACGGGCAATTATAATTGCAGTCTGGCCGCCTGCGGACTGTCGGCTACGGCCTACGTGCTGGTGTACGAGATGCCCAGCTATGCCGCCATGCTAGCTGTGATCTACTCGATTGATGGCGGCCTGGCTGTGGCTGTGGCTGTGCTGTGCACTCTGTCTCTGGTCCTCACTCGCCACTCTGCAGCCAATGCTATTGTCTGATGCTGGGCGATTGTTGATCTAATCTAGACTTGGAGACTGCGGCAGTGTTGGTGACCTGATTTGCATTTTGGCTTTAGAAAGACAGACAGACAGACAGACAGACAGACAGACAGACAGACAGACAGACAGACAGACAGACAGACAGACAGACAGACAGACAGACACAGACAAACAGACAGTAGTCAGACATACAGACAGTCAGACAGACAGACAGACAGACAGACATACAGACAGTCAGACAGACAGACAGACAGACAGACAGACAGACAGACAGACAGACAGACAGACACAGACAGACACAGACAAACAGACAGTAGTCAGACATACAGACAGACAGACAGACAGACAAACAGACAGACAGACAGACACAGACAAACAGACAGACACAGACAAACAGACAGACAGACAGACAGACAGACAGACAGCACAAGACAGATAAACAGACACCAATGCGCTAAACAGGCAGACAGGTAGACAGACGGACAGACGGACAGACAGACGCCCGTAGAGGAATCCGTAGACAGATTTTCATTTTGTAGAGTTTAATGCGTTTCTGTTGTAATTGAGTCTTTGTATTAAGTACATAAATGTTGCCATGGTTTCAAGAAAATATTTAGCTTTTAACGAGATTCGAAAATCAGCTGATATTTGTATTAAACACTTTAATTGGCATTTTTGAATCTCAAAATTTATAACTTCGAACATTTTTTGTAAAAAAATCCTAACAAGCTGTCTTAAAACTTTATTGCAGCTTAACTGTATTTTTGTATTAAAGTTTTTCAATCAGAAAGATTTGTTTTTACTGAAATTTTGATTATAATATTTTAATTCGTAGTACTATAAGTAATCGATCACAAGTTTAATTTTCTGTTAACCAGAAACCACACACGCGTTTTCTGCTTCTTTCAACGATGATACGAGCTAAGACGAATAAAACCGCAAATTTTATCGTATGTTAGCACCAGATATTAATAGTCCTAATTTTTTATTTCGGTTTCATAATTAGTGTCAGCGTGCATACAATTTTTCGAGTGCTAAACAGAAATTTCCCACACTTTAATATAGATTGTCATTCGCTTTCATCCGCTAAGTGTTTGTTTCGATACATATCGGCTAAATGGTTACTTTCGATACATATCGTCTAAATGGTTACTTTCGATACATATCGTCTAGATCAGGGTTCGGCAAACTTCGGCCGGATATAGAATCTAGTGCATGACTGCAGGCCAGAGAGAGAAGAGAGAAGTGAGAGGGGAGATGAGAGAGAAAGTGGGAGAGGAGGGGAGAGATGGGAGAGATTAGGCAGGAAAGGAGAAAAAAAAGAAAAGAGAGCTGAGGGAGACACAAACGCTAAGCGAGCCGGATTGCTATTGTGAAGTTTCAATGGACCCGAGGGCCGAGTATAGAGCAGGCGCATGTGGCCCGCAGGCTGGAGTTTGCCGACCTTTGGTCTGGATTGGTACTTTCGATACATATCGGCTAGATTCTTACTTTCGAAACATATCGGCCAGATTCTTACTTTCGATACATTCTGGCGAGATTCTTACTTTCGATACATATCGGCTAGATTCTTACTTTCGATACATATCGGCTAGATTCTTACTTTCGATACATATCGGCTAGATTCTTACTTTCGATAACATATCGGCTAGATTCTTACTTTCAATACATATCGACGAGGTTCTTACTTTCGATACATTTCGGCGAGGTTCTTACTTTCGATACATATCGGCGAAATTCTTACTTTCGATACATATCGGCTAGATTTTTACGTTTGATACATATCGTCTAAACATATTGCTCTATTCTGCAGATGCTTATCGAATGAGTGCCCGTCTCATCAGCAAATTAGTTCTCCAGCCACTGCTCATAGTGCTGCTCTATGCTACTGGCCAATCGGCAGCCGATGCAGACAAGCCGGAACCAACATTGAGGACGATCCCCTTTCAGCAGTCGCGTCAGGTCGGTTCCAACCTCACCATTCAATGCCGCATCTCCGCGGCGCTGCAATCGGCCGGCCACTCCCTGTCCGAGCTGGTCTGGCGCCTGCCCGACAGTTGCAACAATTCGAACTTTGTCTCATCCAACGGCACCCTGATTGGCTGGAATCTGGCCGAGTCCGATTCGGGCATTTACCTGTGCTTGCTGGCTGACTCGGACGCCAACGCCACGGCCGAGGTCAAGGTGTACAGGACTTCTCTGTACCGGCCGCAGCTGCTGCTGGTGTGGCTGCTGAACGGCGCTCTCGGCCTGGCCCTCCTGCTCATGATCGCCTGTCGCCGGGTTGCCAGCCTGGCCAAGCACCGGCGCATGGCTTCGTCAAGTCGTTGTCGTCGGCGACAACCATACGGCAACGCCGACAATGACGATGACGATGGCGACGAAATTAACGCGACAACGACGGCTGCCGATGCCACCACGATGTTGACTGGCGGCGTGGAGAACACTGGCGGGGAGGCCGCCGGGCTGCTGGGCAGTGCTGATGATGATGACGCTGCTTCTGCTGATGATGGCGAAGTTGACGGCGACGAGCAGCAGTCAGCTTCTCCGGTGGCGGTTAGTCGACGCCGAGGAAATAAGAGGCTGCACCGACATCACAGCACCCTGCCTAAGCCTGAGGGCGATGGCGTGGCCTAAGGGTGAGCCACAAAGAGCCACTCAGCTGCTTGATTCATGACACCGCGTACTTTACATGTGCTTCCAAGATTCCAAACTCAGCGATCCCTGCTTAATACAACGGTATGTGTCTCTTTTCTGTAACTAAAAGAGATGACTAGGAGCTAGAAAGAATACAGTGGTGGATTAAAAATGTAAATATTCGCGATGTACACTCTCTGTGCCTTGGGGGTTGGCCCTCATGGGTATGAATCGCACGACAACTCCCCGATCAATTTCCGTGTGCACAAGCCCCAAATAAATGTAGTTTTTTTTTAATTCATATATTAATACTTGCAAAGCTTGAAAATGTATGAACAGTTCAGCATTTTCTTCTCTGTCCTATAGAAACGCCATTGCTATTTGTGTTGAAAGAAAAGCTATCTTCGTAGTTTTCGCTAGTATATTAACTGGATATGTCACTCGCAAAGATGCGCTCACCTACTCTTTTGAATTCAGTAGCAATCGCTTCTGGAATTTTACTAGCAGACCCACTAAAATAGCAATGTTAGCATCTGCACTCTACTTGAATTTGCACTTACGAGTAAATTCATTGCGTGTGCCCCCAGCAAGGCCGATTAACAGTTGGGCTTTCCTATTGCCCGCTTGTCTCTAACTTTGACCATGATCTCTCCTTACTGCTCTCTCATTGGCTGAGCTAGATTGGGCCTGCCCCCCCCCAGGCTGAGTTTCGTCCGTCTAACTTTTCTCTCCTTACTGCTCTCTCATTGGCTGAGCTAGATTGGGCCTGCCCCCCCAGGCTAAGTTTCGTCCGTCTAACTTTTCTCTCCTTACTGCTCTCTAATTGGCTGAGCTAGATTGGGCCTGCCCCCCCAGGCTAAGTTTCGTCCGTCTAACTTTTCTCTCCTTACTGCTCTCTCATTGGCTGAGCTAGATTGGGCCTGCCCCCAGGCTGAGTTTCGTCCGTCTAACTTTTCTCTCCTTACTGCTCTCTAATTGGCTGAGCTAGATTGGGCCTGCCCCCCCAGGCTAAGTTTCGTCCGTCTAACTTTTCTCTCCTTACTGCTCTCTCATTGGCTGAGCTAGATTGGGCCTGCCCCCAGGCTGAGTTTCGTCCGTCTAACTTTTCTCTCCTTACTGCTCTCTAATTGGCTGAGCTAGATTGGGCCTGCCCCCCCCCCAGGCTGAGTTTCGTCCGTCTACTTTGACCTCTCTCCTTACTGCTCTCTCTCATTGGTTGAGCTACTCGTAGATTTGACCTGCCCCCCGCCAGGCTAAGTTTCGTCGGTCTAACCTTGATTTCTCTCCTTACTTACTGCTCTCTCATTGGCTGAGCTAGATTGGGCCTGCCCCCCAGGCTGAGTTTCGCCCGTCTTGCGTTCACTTGTGTACATCAAGTTAAATGCTTGTTGTTCATTCTTAACCCCATATGCTCCTTAATCCCTAAAGTCACAAACCCCGAGGAAGGAAATAAAATTTTAGCTAGCACGTTAAATTCTACTGACAATGCGCAGACAAACTACTGAATAAAGAATAGACGCTTTAATTTTTCACAACTTCAATTGCGAGTGACACATCTAGTTACTCTGATATTTTTGGTTTAAATATACAAGTAAAATTGATTAAAATTGTCTCTATATTTGTACAGAGGCTCCTCCCGTCTTCAATGTGTCTTGATTAGCGTGTCTGCTCGTTGGTTCGATCGTTCTAAATGTTTTCAAACTCCAAATCTCAGTTTTTGTTGCTTTTGTGTACTTTAGGTGCTTTTCTGTTTACTGCTGAGTTGCATGCAAGTGTGATCATTTAAATTGTTTATACTGTATTTTCTTGACTTGAGTTATTTATCTTTTTTGCACAAATTAATTTTTTAATTTTCTCAATACAGCTAGTAACAGTAGCGAGTAGCGTTTTTATGAAACTTTCGGCAAGCGTTACTTCGTTTTTTGCGCTGATTTTTTCTTGCATTTTTGATACTTTATTACGTACAACTTATTTTTTTGTTTACATTAGTACCGTATGTACTAATTTTTTATTGATTAGTAAATCAAATTTATTGCCATGTTTAAGATAAAATATACTACTGGCGCCAACAACATTAGTTAACGTTTATTTGATATCAATTAACTAACTTTAACTGCACTTGTAATGCCAAAGTTGCTTTTAGTCTTCGTTAATTTATTGAGAGTCGTCCTCCTATGTCATTGAGAATCGTCTACATGTATCTCATTGAGAATGCTCATATATCTCATTGAGAATGCTCATATATCTCATTGAGAATGCTCATATATCTCATTGAGAATGCTCATATATCTCATTGAGAATCCTCATATATCTCATTGAGAATGCTCATATATCTCCTTGAGAATGCTCATATATCTCATTGAGAATGCTCATATATCTCATTGAGAATGCTCATATATCTCATTGAGAATGCTCATATATCTCATTGAGAATGCTCATATATCTCATTGAGAATGCTGAAGCGGCTTGCGAATGGAAGCTTGAAAAGCAGCAAGCGAGCAAAAGATCTTGTGTATATTTGTTTAAGCATAGTCTTTATACTTGAGAGAATAGGGAGGTGTGAGTCAGAGCGAACTGGCTGGCTGGGCAAAACTCCCCAGCAGGCAGGCGCACAGGGGCCTGTGCACAGGCGGGCCCCGCTCTCAACCGTGCACCAGTCTGGCCGCCACAGAGCTCCCCCCCCCAGCACCGAGCTATTCGGCCAAGGCCGCCGGGCTCGGACGGCACCGGCGAGGTGGCAGTTGGCGGCTGGGGAAAGCAGCAGTGCGTTGGGCCGCCGGCGCAATGTCGCCAGCTGAAGAGGCGGGGTCGGCGGCAGAGTGCGCTGGGGGCGGCTCAGCGGGTAGCCGCAGTGGGCGGTCTCTCGGTCGCAGGGCCGGCGTCGGGAACGGGTCGACCGCGTCGATGACGGCTGGCTTCAGTCTCTCCACTGACACTCGGTCGCGTCGAGTGCCCAGGTCCAGCAGGAAAGCTTTGGCGTCCCGCTCGAGGACCTTGAACGGGCCGTCGTAAGGTCGCTGCAGCGGAAGGCGGTGGCCGTCGCGCCGGACGAAAACGAACTGGCAGGCGTCGAGGGCGGCCGGCCAAGCTGTGGGGCGGCTGCCGTGACGGGACGTCGGCGTCGGCCGGAATGCCTGGACGGCGCCGCGGAGCCGGGCGAGGAACTGTTCGTGGTCGCCGGCAGGCACTCGCCAGGCACGCAGAGGGGCGCTCCGTAGACCAGCTCGGCCGACGATGCCGGCAGGTCCTCCTTGGGGGCCGTCCGGATGCCAAGCAGCACCCAGGGCAGCTCGCTGACCCAGGCTGGTCCGGCCAGTCGCGTCATGAGGGAGGACTTCAGCTGCCGGTGTAAACGCTCGACCAGCCCGTTCGCCTGCGGATGGAAAGCCGTTGTCCGGTGGAGCTGCATTCCGAGGAGCCGTGAGACGTTGGACCACAGCAGCGACGTGAACTGCGAGCCGCGGTCCGAGGTGATGTCGCTTGGCACTCCAAACCTGGCGATCCAGTGGGCGATGAAGGCGGAGGCGCACGCGGCCGCGGAGGTGTCGGTCATCGGGATCGCCTCCGGCCACCGGGTGAAACGGTCCACGATGGTCAGCAGGTGCGTGAAGCCTTGCGAAGGCGGCAGCGGCCCCACCAGGTCGACGTGCACGTGGGCGAAGCGCTGGTCCGGGACGCGGATATTGCCAACCGGGGCGGCGACGTGCCGGTGCACCTTGGCCGTCTGGCAGGCGACACAGGACCGGGCCCACCGGCTAACGTCCTTGTTCATGCCGGCCCACACGAATTTGGCGGCCACGAGGCGCCGCGTGCTGCGGACGGACGGGTGGGCGAGGCCGTGGATGGCGTCGAAGACGGGGCGTCTGAAATTCGGCACCAACGGGCGCGGCCGGCCTGTGGAGATGTCGCAGAGCAGGGCGACACCGGGGCTGAGCTGCAGCGGCTCAAGTTGGAGGCTGGCGTCCGCCTGACTGGCCGTATCGGCCGCCTGCGCCTGGGCCATGGACGCGAAATCCACGCCGGGAAGCAGCCGGGGCTGCACGGAAGAGACCGTGCAGCGGGACAGAGCGTCTGCGACCGAGTTGTCCTTGCCCGCCACGTGCTGGATGTCCGTGGTGAACTCTGACAGGTAGGCCAGGTGGCGCTGCTGTCGGGCGGACCACGGGTCGGACATCTTGGACATGGCGGCGACCAGCGGCTTGTGGTCCGTGAAAGCGGTGAATGCGCGGCCCTCCAGGAAATAGCGGAAGTGCCGGACCGCCAGGTACAGGGCGAGCAGCTCGCGGTCGAACGCGCTGTACTTCTGCTCGGGCGAGCGCAGCTGCCGGCTGAAGAAGGCGAGCGGCTGCCAGGCGCTGCCAACCCGCTGCTCGAGCGCTGCCCCGACCGCTGTATCGGAGGCGTAGACGGTGAGGGCGATGGGCGCGTCTGGCCGCGGGTGCGCCAGCATGGCGGCGGAGGCCAGCGCCCGCTTCGCTCCATCGAAAGCGGCGGTCAGCTCGGGCGTCCACCGGACGAACTTCTCTTTGCCGGCCATGGCCGCATGGATGGGGCGCAGCAGCTGGGCGGCGCGCGGCACGAAGCGGTGGTAGAAATTCACCATGCCGGCGAACTCCTGCAGGCCCTTGACGGTGGCTGGCGGTGCGAATCTGGCGATGGCGTCGACTTTGGCGGGCAGCGGCACGGCTCCCTGGGCGCTGATCCGGTGGCCGAGGAAGTCGATCTCGCTGCAGCCGAACTCGCACTTGGCCGGATTGATGATCAGACCGTTGTCCGCCAGGCGCTGGAAAAGCGTCCGCAGGTGCTCCAGGTGCTCTTGTGGGCTGTGGCTAGCGACCAGGAAGTCGTCGATGTAGGCGAAGACAAAGTCCAGGTCTTGGCAGACGGAGTCCACCAACCGCTGGAAGGCCTGGGCGGCGTTCTTGAGACCGAATGGCATTCGCAGGAACTCGAAGAGGCCGAACGGGGTGGTGACGGCGGTCTTGGGCACGTCGGCTGCAGCCACGGGCACCTGGTGGTAGCCACGAACCAAGTCGATCTTGGAGAAAACCGAGCAGCCGGCTAGGCGCACTGAGAAGTCCTGGATGTGCGGCACCGGGTAGCGGTCGGGCACCGTGGCGTCGTTGAGCCGCCTGAAATCGCCGCAGGGCCGCCAGCCACCGGAGGCTTTTGGGACCATATGCAACGGCGAGGACCAAGGGCTGTTGGACCGGCGAACGATGCCGAGTTGCTCCAGGAGCCGAAACTCCTCCTTGGCCACCGCCAGCTTGTCCGGCGGCAGGCGGCGAGGGCGGGCATGGACCGGCGGGCCCTGCGTCGGGATGTGGTGCTCCACCCCGTGCCGTGGCGCAGCCCGCTGGAAACTGGGCTCGGTGAGGGCGGGGAACTCGGCCAGCAGCTGGCTGTACGGGTCCGCGGTGGCGGCTGCGGCGAGTTGCAGTCCGGGCCCCGCGCCGTCCAGCAGGTGCACGCTGGCGAGCGAGCGGGCGTCCAGGAGGCGCCGGTGCGGCAGGTCCACCAGCAGGCCGTGGTGCCGCAGAAAGTCGGCGCGGATCAGCGGGCGGGAGACCTCGGCCAGAAGGAACGGCCAGGAGCAGCGCCGGATGCCGAGGTCCAACGTGAGCTGGCGGGTGCCGAAGGTTCGGATGAGGCTGCCGTTGGCTGCGAAAAGCGGCAGGCCTGGCGAGTGCAGGCGGGCGTCGGAACCGGCGACGGGGAAAATGCTGACCTCGGCGCCTCGGCACATCCGGGATGAGGAGCAGGCTGCTGGTGTTGCCGGCCGTCGAGCTGTTCACTGACGGCCGGCCTGCCCGTTTCTCTGGAAGCTGCACGGGAGTTCACAGCGGCGGGCTTTCGCACCGAAACGACGGTGAAAGAAACACAGGCCGTCGTCCGGGCGGTGCTGCTGGGGCCGTCTCTGTCTGGCGCCTTTCCTGGCCGCAAAGACTGCCGGCTGGGCTTGCTGGGCTGGGTCTGCCGCCGGCTGCTGGACGGAGGCCGCCACCAGCTGCGGCCGGCTGGCCCAGAGCTTGTCTGCTTCCTGCGCTGCTGCCCGGGGTCCGCGAAACTGACGGTTGTCATGGCGTCGCTGCTGAGGAGTCAAATCGAAAGTGCTGTTGAGGCGCTCCTTTAGCTGAGCGTACGCGTACTTTTTCGCCTCCGGAGAAGCCTCGAGCACATCGAGCAGGCGCTCTGCTGTCTGCTGGTCAAGAGCTGCGACCAGATGGGCGTACTTGGTCTCGTCCTGAGTGATGCCTCTCAGGGTAAACTGAGCTTCGGCCTGGATGAACCAGGCTCGAGGCTGGGCCGCCCAAAACGTGGGCAGCTTCAGGGACACAGCAGAGTCGGTTTGTTGGGCCATTGCACGAAATGGCTGCGTAGGGCTCACCAATGAAGCGGCTTGCGAGTGGAAGCTTGAAAAGCAGCAAGCGAGCAAAAGATCTTGTGTATATTTGTTTAAGCATAGTCTTTATACTTGAGAGAATAGGGAGGTGTGAGTCAGAGCGAACTGGCTGGCTGGGCAAAACTCCCCAGCAGCCAGGCGCACAGGGGCCTGTGCACAGGCGGGCACCAGTCTGGCCGCCACAATGCTCATATATCTCATTGAGAATGCTCATATATCTCATTGAGAATACTCATATATCTCATTGAGAATGCTCATATATCTCATTGAGAATGCTCATATATCTCATTGAGAATGCTCATATATCTCATTGAGAATGCTCATATATCTCATTGAGAATGCTCATATATCTCATTGAGAATGCTCATATATCTCATTGAGAATGCTCATATATCTCATTGAGAATGCTCATATATCACATCCAGAATCCTCATATCTCATTGAGAAGCATCCTTCTACATAAAGTATCTCATTAAAAATGCTATTATCTCATTAGTCATCAAGAATCCTCATGGTTTTTAACCTACCTACTTGAGCTGAGCAGTCCTTAGCATCCCGGAGCCTGCCAGTTACTGATAGTGCATGCCCAATGCCAGCCAGTGCCTGAGTAACTCGCACAGCTCATCCGCTAATCTAATGAAAAAAACCCTAAAAGATACTCTAGCGAACTTTTCTATCGTTTTAAAAGAGCCAACTATGGACTACTTGTCTGTGTGCAGCCCTGTCGTTACTTGAGTCAGGTCTAAAAAAAGATTTTCTTGCCCATTGTACAATGTTCGAATACCTGCTGAGACATGCTGACGGTTGATAATAGACCATTGATATGAGCACCTGAAAAGGTAGATTAGATTCTATTTTGAAGCACAGAGTGCGCCAAAAATAAGCGCTTTGAAGAGCCGGATGTTAAAATATATCCTGACGGCTGTTTACAATTGTCTTCTACTTGTAGTCAGAAGTGTGAGGCACAGCTCTGCAATAAACAGACCAAATAAGCACTACAGTTTATTTGAAGCCTCAATTAAAGCTTAAAGTTTCAAGTTTTCTTATCTTCTGCTTGTAAGGCCTGCTGTGATCGAGAACACCCTGAACTTTAGTAGATCCGTACATGTATTTTGAACGTGCAGCTTGAGCAAAAATATTTGATAATATTCTGATTGATAAAATTTCTAACAGTCTCAAGTCCGCAGGAAAATCAGGACAATATTTATTTATTTAAGGTCACGTCTAAAATGTTCTGGCACAAACTTAGATAAATTCATACACAAAAAATCGAATTTGTACAGATTAGATTTTTTAGCTTATAATTTCTGATGAAGCATGTGTAAATGAGTACGGTGTACATGCGGTGTACATGCGGTGTACATGCGGTGTACATGCGGTGTACATTGGTAGTACTGCAGTAATCACACATCTTAGCTGCAATATGCTCGGGTGAAGAACAAGCAGATAAAGCCTTTAGTTCAGTCCCTGTTCAATGGTTTTCATCAGCTGCTGCTTCGGCCAGTCAGTCCGCCATTCGCACCATGCCCCAGAAGGTGGTCTTGTGGTAGCAGTTGACCGTGCGCAGGCTCTCGGGAATGAACAACCCGACCCGGTCGCCCTCCCTCAGCCGTCGCTCGCCGCTCACGGTGCAAGTAGTATATGGCGCATTGGCCTGTCGGCCGTCCCTGCTGGCCGGCTGCCTGTTCTGCTGGTGGCACTGCACAAAGTTGTAATTGTTGATCCGCAGCACCACAACAACCGCGGAGTCGCTTCTGTCTTTGAATGACACCTGCAAGATGGTGATAACAGATTCCTGATTAGTGTGGATGACAGAGCGGTGGGATCTTGACAGCATGCTCCCCAAACTCCTGGGCAACATCCTCACCTGTCCATAGATTCGATAAATCCCTGGCTTCTGCACCACAACCGCGTTGCTCTCGCCGTTCAGGTGGAACGTATCGCTGGCAGTCTCGCAGGTGTTCACGCCGCCTTCCTGGTCGTAATAGTCGTCCAGGCACCTCAACGGGCCCAGGTTTCCTTCTGAAGAGCGGCATTGTTAACAAATAAAAACTATGATTTCTACTGTCGGTGAAGAATTATTTACGAACTCTCACCTTTAGTTTTAAACTCGTTGGGCCCAGCCTCGCATGGGACAAGATTTTTCTTGGGCGTCGGGCAACGATGCAGCTGCTTCTTGTCAATTACCAAGTGGATGCTTTTCTGCAACAAAATTCGAGTAATTGTTAATAGGACTCAATATAGTGCACTATCGGACAGAGATCCCAGCAGCTCACATGCTCCAGACTGCCCTCGTGCAGCTTCAAATTGATGAGGACGACCACAGAGAAGCAGATGGCTCCCAGACTCAACAGTGCAACCAGCACCAGGACAAGGTTGTGCCTTCCCTGCTTTGCCATTTTTTGCTAATCGTTATTGAAATTCTCACCTGATGACTTGACTCTGCAAAGCAAATTACTCTCCTTGGCACAAACTAATGGTCGCCTGAGCTTCTTTTATAGAGACAAATAAAATAGGGAACTTCAGCCGGCCAATATACACTGAGTAGACCCTGGGAATCCCGCGTGTTTTTTCCGTTCTAAAAATAGAATATTGCGTACTTGTTGGCTAACAAAAATTCTCACTCGCTATTTTTCAGATCCTGCAAGCTCTGCAATACCTGTGCAACCCCCCACCCCCAGCCCGAGGTACGATTGCAGAGCGCATCTCAATTTCTTTCCAACAAACAGTAAGACATAGAATTGCGTTAGGGCACTGAGCATTCTACTCGTAGTTTTAACTATTTCGTTGGCTGGGGGGGAGGGTGCTTTGTCCGTCTTGAAAATAATAATAAATTGATAAAGATCCGTATTCTGCCATAGCGCCCGCGTGCTCTGGCAGAACAGAACAGTCATTGAGTCACTGAATATAATGGCTTAGTAGGAGATAATTAATTATCTGATCGGCTTCAAAGCGCAGAATATCCTATTTCCTAGATCCTTTCCAAAGTTGGGAACTTCCCTCTGCTGTCTCCTCCCTGTTTTGCCTGAAACGAATCTGATTGGCTGCTGGGATCGCAGCATTTCACCCGGTGTTAGGCTTTACTGTTCACCGGGGTCTTAATTTGTCCGGGGGACATCGCAAAGCAAAATTATTGTCGCTTTGCGATAACCTACCCTGGATAATCCAAGGCACAACACAATTGGGCTTTGAAATGTCCTGGGTCTTGAATTGTCCGCGGTGAATAAAGATTGCGGTGGCAAGTTGGTCAAACTATTTACAAGATAAGGCGCATGTGAATGCGTGGGGCAGAAGGACACACCATTAAGCGATGAATGGGACTGACTCAGAGTGCTTGGGAGGGGCAGATAAGATGCAGTCTAAAAATCTAAAGAATCTAAGCCCGGGAGAGACATCTATCTCAAAGTGCCCAGACAATGCAAAGCAGCTCAAGATATCCGGAAAGGAGAAAACAAAGCAGGTTTTTTGCTTGCATGGCAGTATCCGGGCGGATATCGTAAGTGCGTTCGGAGATCCGGGCCAGACAAAAAACTCCGGATAGTCTAAAGTGTAACACCGGCATTTCCAGTGCCAAAGTGCAAGTCGCGGATGCCGGCCGGAAATACCAATCGCATACGAGCGTACGGGGGTGGAATGAGGGATGTAAACAGGAGCTATTTTTACTCATTTGCGCTGTTTCCATGCGGGGCACCGCGGCCTGCGCAAATACTGTTCGATACAGTGCGCACTCCAGGATTAGGAAATCCGCTGCCTGCGCGTTTCCGCCTTGCCATATTTGGCCATATTCTACTCATTGCACCCGTGTTGGCTAGATTAGCAGTCCATTGTATTGCTTTAAGCCATTGTATTTTGTATTGATGTAAGCTAGATTAGCAGTCCATTCTATTCCTTCATTATTAATGTAAGCTAGATTAGCAGTCCATTCTATTCCTTCCCTGATGTAGGCTAGATTAGCAGTCCATTCTATTCCTTCCCTGATGTAGGCTAGATTAGCAGTCCATTCTATTCCTTCACTGATTTAGGCTAGATTAGCAATCCATTCTATTCCTTCACTGATGTAGGCTAGATTAGCAATCCATTCTATTCCCTCATTTATTGATGTAGGCTAGATTAGCAATCCATTCTATTCATTCATCACTAATGTAGGCTAGATTAGCAATCCATTCTATTCATTCATCACTAATGTAGGCTAGATTAGCAGTCCATTCTATTCCTTACTGATTTAGACTAGATTAGCAGTCCATTCTATTCCTTCACTGATTTAGACTAGATTAGCAATCCATTCTATTCCTTACTGATTTAGACTAGATTAGCAGTCCATTCTGCTCATTACATCCACTGTGAGTACACTAGCAAGACTATATTTCCTGATTCAGGCAATTATTTGTAAATGCATGCAGCATTTTTCTGAAAGTCTGGGGACTGTTGATCAAAATGCACTTTAGTAAATAGCGCGAGAATCACCTTACTCTGAAATAAAACCCCATAGTCTATGGCCAGTGCTGGCCATTAAAAATCCTGTGCTGGGGTCTCCGCCGCTGTGCGGCTCGCCTGAGCAAGTTACTGAGCTCAAACACCTTGCCGCGCAGTTCGTGCCTGGAATTGTAATCGCCCAGCAACAAGGCCACTTTGCCAACTAGTTCATGCTCCAACGCGACCAAGAAGACGGCTTCAGCACTCGTAATAACCGACAGCTAGCACAAGTCGCCGCTTTGATTTCTGAACCGAATTCTGCGCCAGCTCTGACTCGGATCATGCTGAAAAGGCGCAACTGCGATCGGCTGGGTTCTTCGGCTGCGGCCAGACCGCCTGCTCTTAGGTGAGTCAGTCAGTTGGGAGAGCTCAGAGGCTTGGCTGAGTACCATGTTAGGACAGAGCCGAGACCCAGAGGACAAGAATATGTGCCTTAAATGAAAGGCATAGCGGAGGACCCATAGGACAGGAAGGTGAGGCATTGTGGAGGACCCAGAGGACAGGAAGGTGAGGCATAGTGGAGGACCCAAAGGACAGAAAGGTGAGGCATAGTGGAGGACCCAGAGGACAGGAAGGTGAGGCATAGTGGAGGACCCAAAGGACAGGAAGGTGAGGCATAGTGGAGAACCCAAAGGACAGGAAGGTGAGGCATTGTGGAGGACCCAGAGGACAGGAAGGTGAGGCATTGTGGAGGACCCAGAGGACAGGAAGGTGAGGCATTGTGGAGGACCCAGAGGACAGGAAGGTGAGGCATAGTGAAGGACCCAGAGGACAGGAAGGTGAGGCATAGTGGAGGACCCAAAGGACAGGAAGGTGAGGCATAGTGGAGGACCCAGAGGACAGGAAGGTGAGGCCTATAAATTAAGACACCACACTATGTATTTATTAGTTTTTCAATCTAGTAAAACTAAATTACAAACTTCATACCGGTTCTAGTTCTAGAGATAATTACTATAATTTCAGTCTGACCCGAAGCCCCCCCCCACCGCCACATCAAACAGCAGCGCCGCCGCGCCGCCAAAGGCGGCAACATCAAAGTACACGGGCCTCTCTGGCCTGTGGATGAACGAGCCGATGGCCAGAGAGGCTGATAAAATTTCCGAAAATCAAGACGAGCCCACGTTTCAATCGCCCATGGATTTCGTCGAAGGTACGTCTACGTTGACTATGTCGACTTTCGAGCCGTCGTCCGGCTGGTCGAGCGCGAGGACTCGGCTGGACTTGCAGACCAACAACAGCAAGCGAGAGGCCAGACGGGCTGCAGTGGGTGGCGGCGCCAGCGGACCCGCGCTGCCTTCAAGCAACAGCGCGTCAGCCGATTACGAGGTCGTGTCGGACCTGTCAGACCGAACTAGTGAGTTCGCCTGACTGTGTGGAGTGAGTTATAGCAATACTGGATCAGCAGAATTAATCATTTACAATTATTGCTAATTATCTTTTTCAGGTTTGGAAAATACTAGCTCAGTTGCAAAAGGTAAGATTGTTACTAAATTACATGTCATTTTTTCAACTGTTGCCATCGCATATGCCTGTCTGTCTGCTTTCTCAGCTCTCTTGATGGCCGGACTCCTCATCCGCCTCTCAACCTCCTCCTCAATTTGATCTCCTATCTCACCTCATCTTCATCAGTGAGCTGACTGAATGCTTCTAAGTCTAACTCCACTATAACTAAATCTAACTGTGGGTTGCAGCCTAGTGGTTAGAGCGTCGGACTCACGACTTGAAGGTCGGGGGTTCGATTCCCGATCCCACTGTAACAGTTTTGTTCTTGAGGAAGACACTTAACTCTGCATTGCTTCAGTTCACCCAGCTGTAAAATGGGTGCCAGCATTAGCTGGGGTAATTGAGGGTGTGTGGCGACCCCCCAGTCCTTGGACTGAACAGCCGTACGCAGCCTTCAGATGCGCCGCGCAATAGCTGCGGCTGAGCTGTCGGTTGCAATCTGGCCTAATTGGGCCAAGTGTAATCAATTATTATTGTTATCATTATTATATTAAATCAAACTAAATCTGACCCGATCTCACTGCAAACTCAACCGCTGCCTCCCAGGCGCGACGCCATGGTGAAGAACTCCATGTCCCGCCCCACGGAGATCATCGACACCTCCAAACTTATCGAGGAGGGCAAAGTGTCCACCGAATACATTGAGGAACCGGAAATAATCGAGGAGCAAGGTGATGATGGAGGCTGCTGGTGTCCTAAAACTTCTTTCATTAAAAAGCTCAGTAAACTCTCCTTCAGATCGCTGCATGATTGACGATTACGAGAAAACGTTTGCCTACGCCAGGCGCATGCGAAAACTGCTCAACATGGCTCTCAAGGAGGTTGACAAAAACAGCATTGAGACCAATTTCTTGCTGATCAAAGCGCACGAGCATCCGACTCAGCGTTTGATTGACAGGTGGCGCAATGTCGACTACGGCATCTCCTATAACGATCAGGTGAAGCGGCAGAAGCAGATAGCGGACTACCTGGCCGCAGCAGTTAAAAAGAAGGGCAAGAAGGGCGCGGAACCGGTGCCAGTCTACCCGGATCTCATCCGCTTCTCCGTGCGGTTCAAGAAGAACAACTCCGAGAAGCGGTGGAAAGATTACCTGGCGTACAGGAAGAAGATGAAGAAATTGGCCGCCGGTAAGGCTCTTGGCACGATGCCAAAGGTAAGCTGGTTGGTTAATCTGCGGTGGGCTTCAGACCGTCTCAGTCTTTATGGATCATGTTTTAGTGATTGGGGATCTTGTGTCAGAGATTGGGGATTTTGTGTCAGTCATCAAGTATCTCGTCAATCATCGTTAATCTTTTCAGTCTTTAAGAATCTTGTCAGTCATCGAAGATCTTGTCAATCATTGAGTATCTTCTCACCGTATCGAATATCTTCTCAGGCATCGAAGAGCTTGTCAGGTATCGAGGATCTTGTCAGGTATCGAGGATCTTGTCAGGTATCGAGGATCTTGTCAGGTATCGAGGATCTTGTCAGGTATCGAGGATCTTGTCAGGTATCGAGGATCTTGTCAGGTATCGAGGATCTTGTCAGGTATCGAGGATCTTGTCAGGTATCGAGAATCTTGTCAGGTATCGAGGATCTTGTCAGGTATCGAGGATCTTGTCAGGTATCGAGATCTTGTCAGGTATCGAGGATCTTGTCAGGTATCGAGAATCTTGTCAGGTATCGAGGATCTTGTCAGGTATCGAGGATCTTGTCAGGTATCGAGGATCTTGTCAGGTATCGAGGATCTTGTCAGGTATCGAGGATCTTGTCAGGTATCGAGGATCTTGTCAGGTATCGAGGATCTTGTCAGGTATCGAGGATCTTGTCAGGTATCGAGGATCTTGTCAGGTATCGAGGATCTTGTCAGGTATCGAGGATCTTGTCAGGTATCGAGGATCTTGTCAGGTATCGAGGATCTTGTCAGGTATCGAGGATCTTGTCAGGTATCGAGGATCTTGTCAGGTATCGAGGATCTTGTCAGGTATCGAGGATCTTGTCAGGTATCGAGGATCTTGTCAGGTATCGAGGATCTTGTCAGGTATCGAGGATCTTGTCAGGTATCGAGGATCTTGTCAGGTATCGAGGATCTTGTCAGGTATCGAGGATCTTGTCAGGTATCGAGGATCTTGTCAGGTATCGAGGATCTTGTCAGGTATCGAGGATCTTGTCAGGTATCGAGGATCTTGTCAGGTATCGAGGATCTTGTCAGGTATCGAGGATCTTGTCAGGTATCGAGGATCTTGTCAGGTATCGAGGAGCTTGTCAATCATGTGGGATCAGCAGCCTGGTCCTGGAAACCCAAAAGTAACCCCCGCCCCCCGACAATGTCTCGCAGGCAAACGACAAGTACAAGTTTGCCTTCCAAGACATCTGGTCCAGCAACATGGTGGTGTTCGTGAAGCCCACCGGCACCGTGAGGGACATCATCGAGCCCGTGTTCGCCAGGCTCGGCCTGGAGCGGCGAGCGGATTTCTGCTACACAGTCGGCTGCTTCAACGGCGACAAACGCGCTGGCAAGGCCAAGATTCTGGGCGTGCCTAACGGTGAGACACGGAGTTGCTTTTTTAACTCTTTGTTTCTGGTCTAGCTCTCTAGCTCTGCTCATGCAACTTTTTGTGGCTTAGAATATTTCTATGTAGATTTTCACTAAAATAATTTCCCCTACCTGCTAAAAGTCACTCGCTAAACCCTCGCTTATAAATCTCCCCACTAACTCCCTCACTAACTCCCTCACTAACTCTCTCACTAACTCCTCACTAACTCCCTCACTAACTCCCTCACTAACTCCCTCACTAACTCACTCACTAACTCTCTCACTAACTCCCTCACTAACTCCCTCACTAACTCTCTCACTAACTCTCTCACTAACTCCCTCACTAACTCTCTCACTAACTCCCTCACTAACTCCCTCACTAACTCCCTCACTAACTCCCTCACTAACTCCCTCACTAACTCCCTCACTAACTCCCTCACTAACTCTCTCACTAACTCCCTCACTAACTCCCTCACTAACTCCCTCGCAAACTCCCTCACTAACTCCCTCACTAACTCCCTCACTAACTCCCTCACTAACTCCCTCACTAACTCCCTCACTAACTCCCTCACTAACTCCCTCACTAACTCCCTCACTAACTCCCTCACTAACTCCCTCACTAACTCTCTCACTAACTCCCTCACTAACTCCCTCACTAACTCCCTCACTAACTCCCTCACTAACTCCCTCACTAACTCCCTCACTAACTCCCTCACTAACTCTCTCACTAACTCCCTCACTAACTCCCTCACTAACTCTCACTAACTCCCTCACTAACTCCCTCACTAACTCCCTCACTAACTCTCTCACTAACTCCCTCACTAACTCCCTCACTAACTCTCTCACTAACTCCCTCACTAACTCTCTCACTAACTCCCTCACTAACTCTCTCACTAACTCCCTCACTAACTCCCTCACTAACTCCCTCACTAACTCTCTCACTAACTCCCTCACTAACTCCCTCGCTAACTCCATCGCCAATCTCGTCGCCAGTCGCATCTCCTCGCTACCCCTCCCCAACCTGCCACCCTCCCTGCAGAAGCTGAGGAGGTGGACATCTACGAGCCAGTCAGCGAACTGTACAAGAGGAACTGCACGGAGATTTACGTCAACGACAACCGAGTGGAAATGTTTGCTACCTTCCCTGACTACTACCAGCCCGAGAAGCCGGACAAATCGGCGAAGGCAAAGAAAGTCAGCCAGAAGAAGTCAGATAAAAGCAAGAATAAAAGCAACACAGAAACAACTGTGGTGTCAAATATCAACTCAAACTATTTCTTTGAGCAACCCGAGGCCGGGCTAGCCGTTGAGCAACCGTGCCAAGAAGCGCCACCTCGATCTCCTGCTCAAATGCTGTGCAATGAAGCTGAAGCTTTCGAAGCGGCTTCATCAACCGCTGCTGCAGCAGCCGCCGCAGCGGTTTCTGCATCGCCGCCATTAGCAACTGCTTCTCAGCGCTGCACGGATGCTACTCGGGACACGGCCTCGATGCCCTGAATCAAAAGTACAGTACTCATATTATATGCCTCAGTTAGTTCAATTTGTACTTTAGTTGCTTATCTAAGATAATTTTTCTTAACAAAAAACACAATTTTAATACTTTTTTAATTACGACATTGACCAACGACATGTTTTTATTAACTTATTATTAAAGTTTTCTTTCACTATACCTAATTTATTTGAAGCCTACCGACAACTTGAAGAGGATTTGTAACTCGTACCTCACCGCTCCCAACCCGACACCCACAACAGAGTAAAGATATACAATGCTTTATTTTTTATACTTTGCTCCGGTTAAATAAAGACTTGTATGCCTGTACCTGTATACCTGTAACACCTGCGCAATCTGCTCAACATTCCTGAACACAGGCCGGACAAAATATCGCCCTCCATACTTTTTATTTCTTGTATTTCTCTCACTAAGAGAATTGAAAAGTAAACGCACTGCACAGAACGGTTAACGGAACTTTTCTGCGGCAGTTCAGAAATCCACTGCATGCGACTTCGTCTCTTTGTTGTTTAAGAGAAAACATTCTGAGGAGAATAATTCTTTATATTCCCTCTGCCTCCCATCCTTAGCCCCTCTTGTCACCCCTCCCTTCTCATCCCTTAGTTCTCACCCCTCCCTCCTCACACCTCTCTTCTCACCCCTCCCTTCTCACCCCTCCCCTTCTCGTCCCCTCCTTCTCGTCCCTCCCTTCTCACCCCTCCCCTTCTCGTCCCCTCCTTCTCGTCCCTCCCTTCTCACCCCTCCCCTTCTCGTCCCCTCCTTCTCGTCCCTCCATTCTCACCCCTCCCCCTTCTCGTCCCTCCCTCCTCACACCTCTCTTCTCATCCCCCCTTCGTCCCCTCCTTCTCGTCCCTCCCTTCTCACCCCTCCCCTTCTCGTCCCCTCCTTCTCGTCCCTCCATTCTCACCCCTCCCCTTCTCGTCCCTCCCTCCTCACACCTCTCTTCTCATCCCCCCTTCGTCCCCTCCTTCTCGTCCCTCCCTTCTCACCCCTCCCCTTCTCGTCCCCTCCTTCTCGTCCCTCCCTTCTCACCCCTCCCCTTCTCGTCCCCTCCTTCTCGTCCCTCCATTCTCACCCCTCCCCCTTCTCGTCCCTCCCTTCTCACCCCTCCCCTTCTCGTCCCCTCCTTCTCGTCCCTCCATTCTCACCCCTCCCCCTTCTCGTCCCTCCCTCCTCACACCTCTCTCTCATCCCCCCTTCTCACCCCTCCCCTTCTCGTCCCCTCCCTTCTCATCCCTTAGTTCTGACCCCTCCCTCCTCATACCTCTCTTCTCATCCCTCCCTTCTCACCCCTCTTCTCATCCCCCTTCTCACCCCTCCACTTCTCGTCCCCTCCTTCTCAACCCTTCCCCTTCTCATCCCTTCCTTTTCAACCCTCCATTCTCATCCCTCCCCCCTAATTTCTCACATCTGTCTCAGTGCCCCTCTATTCCACCTTTCTCACTCAAATCCTCTTTCAGCCTGAAATTCAAAACCCAGTTAGCTCTGAATGTACTTCAGAGAATCATAATAACTCAAAATGAATATTGAATTAGATTTACGAGCGTATTACCATGATTTAACATAAGTAATTAAATTAAAACTGAGCAATCCTTTGTTTCCTACATTTACGTATGTGATTGAATACATTAGTGCCGAGATAGCAGAGCAATTTAACAGTTAATGAACAGCAGTTGCAGATAAAGCAAGTTAATGATTATTAATAATATTAAAACTCGACTGTCTTTAGGGGCAGCCTGGACACTCTCAAGTAGGTCTCCGCAGGGTTTGTTGCCACCCGCAGCAACGGGTCAGCTTTGATGGAAATTTTCGAACCAGCATCCAGCCTCCGAATGATCGATATGGGACAGCTGAGCTGCGAAGATGAAGCGGGCTGTAAGTCAATTGCGCAATACCTGTTGCATTGAGCAACGCAGCGTCCGTTGATTGACAGGTAGACTCCAACGTTATCACCGTAGTTTGGCTCAACGAAAGTGACCTGAGTGTCCAGCTGGTACAGACCGGTCTGAGCGACCGTCAGCTCGCTACTCCCGACTGGCTGCTGCAGTCTGACTGGGACGACCGCCGATGCCGCCGCCTTTTGGCCTACAGCTACTGTCAGCTGCTTCAGCGGGGCGATGGGCTGGCCCACTGAAATTTGCGCAGGAGGGGAGGCGAGCATCGTATAACATTTGCAAGGTAGGCAGTTAGGTGGCTTGCATCTGAGGCCTGTGTACAGCCTGTATAGCACACTAACTACGAGTATTTGTGCAGAAAATAATAAAGCACTGGATGCACTTTTGATTTGATTAAAGTGAGTGCATTGCAGTGCAGGGCCAGATAAACATTTAATTAGGAGGGTCGCGTGCTGATAACAAATAGGGGTGGGTGGGCGACTGGGGAAAGAGCCCTAGATTGAAGAGCCAATCAGAAGGCCGCTAGGGAGAGAGATAAGAATGGCAGGACTGAACTAGACAAAAAGGGAGAGAAAACAGGAGTAAACAGACGACGAGGCGGATGAACTGAAGAAATGACTACGAAAGTCGTGACACAACACAGCCATTAAAATAAAAGGACGTAACACTCGCAAAATACAGATAGGAAGTTCACCCTCTAAGAACGGTCTGATGTTTTGAGTGTTTGAAAACGGGCATTCCAGAGAGAAAATACACTAAAGAGGTGGGAGCAACAGAAATTTCTCCGTAACTTTGCTTGCTAGCCGGTCGGTCTTCTGAGTCTGACTCTCCGAAATCATTTCTTGACAAAAACCTGGGATACAAAACCAGCATCTAGACTAGAGAAACTCCTGTTTGCTTTTGATGATTTGCGTCCCTAAATTGTCTCAGACAAATCATTTTATTTCTTTGCATCACTCACATCCGGACCGCATAGCGATGGACCCATTGTCATAGACTATTGCACAC